>VZTV01037735.1:0-18016 GCA_013400875.1 Anhinga rufa
AAGTTTTATTCCTGATTTGCTACAGCACTTGTTGGCAGGGGATACTTCAGTGACTTTGGGGTCCAACTACTTTTAATTTACATCTATGACTTTGAGGAAAAAAAGAGTGTTTTTCTGTAGAAGAAACTTGCCCTTTCCCTTTTACCAATAGATGCTCAGAGATATCTGGAAAGTAAAGGAAAACTAGCTTTGTGTTGGAAAGGTAGATAGGGTGGAGGATTTGTCCTGCACCAGCAAAAACGGCACCTGGGTGACTTTCCTAGTTATTGGGACAATACCATTTTTAATATTTACTGCATAACGATCACTTTAAACATGTAAAATAGCCAAACTCTTTTTTCCATGTGAAATAAGAAAATTGTGTCTTAAATCATTATGCAACTATGTGAAAGATGTACTGGGAGGGTTGGATGAGCGTCAGGTTTTTGGGTTGTGTGGGAGAATGAATCGCAGCCCGGTTTGAACTGAAGGGGTTTAACGCCGCTTTTCAGCGAAGACTGCAGTTGGGAGAGCTCTTTTTTTTTTTGCTTAGTACTAAGGTGCTAATTCTTAGCTGTAAGTCAAGTGCCCCGTCAGGGTCATGCGCAAACTCGGACAGAAATCCAGCTGGAAATTTAGACCAGCGGCCCCTGGTTCTCCAGCGCTGCGGTGAGCGTGGCGTGCTGGCTGCCCGGCCTCTGCCTGCTCTCCTGCTGCACAGACACGACTCCCTTCCAGGAGGCTCCTCGCATCCCCCAGGGAGGAGGAGGAGGAGGCGGCGGCGGCTGTCTGTGCAGCCAGACATGTTTGTAGATTGTTCCCAGAGCTCAGTGTTGGCAGAGCTGAATTCCAGTTCGTAACGCAGGCACTTGAATGTCTCCAGGTTTTCTAGTTTTGGGTGGCTGCCTGCAGTGAGGTTGCAATGCTAGCTGAGCTTAAGCCACCCGCTTATCCTGTAAGGTGCTCCCTGCTCACACCAGTGCGTCTCGGTACGGTGTGGAGGGCTGCTAGGAGGCACTCCCCGAGGAAATGGCCGCAAGGTAAGGNGTTCAGTATTTGAGCCAAAGAGGTGTTTATGTACCTCCTTAACCTGCACAAGTACTTCTGTTGACTAGAATAGGGCTATTTGTCCTATTAGTAGCTTCAGGATTTTGCTGACAGCTATAGTGAAGAAACCTGTGTAACCCTGACCATCTAATCCTGCCCCTTCAGGCCAGCCCTCTTCTCAAATTCTGTCCTGGGATCAACCAGCACCTGGAGACATTGCAATTCAAGGCTATAAATGATGACAGCAGCCGAAAGGGAACTCCCTTTTGGATCCCCACAGTTTGGACACTGGGCGGTGAAATGGGTTGAGTGTACGTATGTGCTGAAGGCTTACAGCAGTAACGTTACAACAAAAATCCTGGAAGCGGGCATTTCTCGGGTGTGGATGAAGAACCATGAATTGGACGGGCTTCTCCTTCTCCCTCCATCTGCTGAGCTCTCCCAGAACATAGGTGAAGGGTTTACCCTTCATCTCCCCAGTTATTTGCCTCGGTGTTTTATGGAGACTGTTTATTGTGCACTACAGGCTCCTCCGTAGCTGTGTTCCCATGCCAACCATCCTGCAATATGGTGTACACGCTTAGTGAAACAAAGCAGCTTTAATCCTCAACCTTTGGATGTCTCCTGCCCATCGGGGCCAAGCCTCCAAAGAGGAACCCTGCTGCTTACAAAGTGGAGCTCCAGGTTCCTGTTAATTGGGCCCAGTCATTAACGGAAATTCAGTTTATGTCTACTGGGACTGTGAAGGGAGTAGTTTTTCTAATAGCAAATATCTACAGTGTGTATTGGTTGTCCTCAGTTTAAAAAAAAAAAGCAAACTTTCGGTACAGAAGAAATGCTTCTAATTACTTGCCTTTGGCAGAATAGCTGCCCTGCTCTTTAGAAGCTGAATTTATCTCCTGTAGGAACCAGCTCATTAGTTCTATTGCTCACACAGATAATCAACAACATAATTAATAATTATTTATATGGCACCCATGGCAGAGGGCTTTGGATCACATAACAAAACATCGTTTCCTTATGATCACTCAAGCATTTCTAACTGTCTCTTTTGTCTTTTTTTCTGCCTGTTCTTGACTTTGTCTGGCCTTTTGTGCCAGTTTCTAATGCGTGCTGCAGGTTTTTGGTTAACTTTCTACCAAGTATCTCCCTCTTCTCTTTTAGAAATCCCTCTGAAGTCCCACTTGACCCACAGAGAATTTCAAGTGCTGGAACTCTGTCACCATGCAGAGTAATCTGGCATTGGCAGGAGCAGCCATAGCTCCTTTGATTTCAGTTGCATCTATTTATACTGATTTTTTTGGACTGATCCCTATCTGCACTTGAAATGTCAAAAAGCAGGATTTCTCTTAATCAAGCTTCACCTGTTCTGCATTTTCCCAGGCCAAAGCAGGGCTATGGGCTACTGTGTTTGGGCTACACCTAGGATATCTGTCCTGAGCAAAGTGTTCAGACTCTCTTCCTAGGGTGGGATTTTATCTAAGGCATGTCTTCAAACAAAGCTAATTCTATATTAGGTTTCCCTGGAGCGTTTTGACTCGCATTCTGCAAGACGGCTACAATATCCTGACCTGCAGGGTGACCCACAGGGCAGCTTTCATTGTGTTTTGCTAATGCGATGAGTTCTTGCAGCTGCTGGCATCATGGATGACATGCATCAGGAATCCTGCAGGTTCCATGAAGCCACTGGACGCCTCTTCCTCCGTAGTGCTGTCAGCCTGTGCTGTGCCTCCCTCTGCGCAGCCTCCGTGCTCGTGACCAGCTGTCTGACCCGGCAGAGCCATCGTCTTCCCATGTATGAGCCTGTCAGGTCAGCGGAGCGCTGGTGTGGGCCGACACAAGTAAGCCTCATACCTGGCCCAGAGCACCAAAGAAGCAGCAGGAAAAAGAGGCAAAAGTGCTGTGAGCTGAGCATTTGGGGACAGCTTGACACTGAGAAAAGTGAAGGGGCTCACTGGATGATGGGAAGGAGGAGAACATGAAATCGGGTAGCACCCCAGCAACTGGGCGTTTGCAAGGTGTAGCTCATGTCGTAGAGGCCTGTTTCTTATGGAGCTGTTTTTGGAGAGCAGGTCGGGTGTCAAAATGCGTTTGGGGAAATTGGAAGACACGTGTTTTGGATGAGGAGGAGAGGAGGGAGAAGCTAGTGTCTGATTAGAGATGTTCCTCCTGTGCTCTAGGAAAGGTGTGCTTGCACAGAGGATCCCTCTACTGAAGGAGCAGAGGAAGAGGGTGCATCTGAATATCATCACAGAAGATCTGAGATCGTAAAGCAGGTTGTTATTGGTGTGTGATGCTGCCAAAAGGGAAAGCCAGGTGTGTCCTGCTGATTGCACCTGCCTGCTGTGGGAAGGCCTCTCTTGCCCTACACCCGATCTGAATGCCCATCTTTGGAGTTGGGAACCCAATGTGGCTCTGCCATATCTGCAAACCTCAGCCTGAGGCTTGGAAACAGTGTTTGCTGGCACCATGTGTTGCTAAGCAGATGGGCTGCTGCGTTTGTACCCGCTGAAGTTTTTCAGAGAGGGTGGCTTTGGTGTGGCATTTCGGTATTTGTTGCCAGCACAGAAGAAACAGAAGGAAAAGCATCTCCAGTTCTTTACTGCCTGCTTCTCCTCCCTCTCTGTGGCCCCCATCCCACACCTAAGTAGGTACTTGCCCACAAAATACATTGAGAGGAACATGAGAAAGAAAAGAACTCCACCCAGATTGATTGCAAGATGTGACAGGTGAAATTCTGGGGTGAGGAAATAGCAGAAAAATCTTAACTAAGCATGCTAAAAATATATGAGGGTGAGGCAGCTGAGTCACTAGAGGAGGGGAAATTTGAGCTACATGTGGTCCATGAAGGAGACTGAATGTAAATGGCTTGAATGTGACTTGCCAAAGCATTTGCTGTTGCCCTTCTCTATGGGCTGGTAACAGCTGGGATTGCGTAGCTGGGTGGCAGCACTGTAGGACATGACATGCCATCTAGCCCTTGCAGACAGAGATGGGTGCCACAGACAGCTGGCCAGCTTCTCTGTAGCGTTTTCCTTTGCTGGGTTCCTTGGCTTGACCTGAGGAACCTGATGGGTCTTCCAGTGTGTTTTTTCAAAAACTGCTAAGCGCACACCCCGAGCAGGACGAGGGTTCAATCTGTTCCCACGTTAAACGCTCTGAACACGTGAATGAAATTGCGTCTGGCTTTAATGGGAGCAGATGGAATGATTTTGGATGTCCCACCCTAAGGCTTGCACAAGAAGCTCTTGTAATTAAGATTTGAAACCCTGACGCTGGTTCTGACCTTTTGTTGGCTGATGCCGAGTGTTACCTTTTGTAGCAGATGAAATAGAGGGGTGTCGTTTTTAGTTAACCATGGGGGTCTCTTTGAGCAGTTTGGTGAGTTGCTCTAACAGTTCTCTGTTAGAGCAGTGAAGCTGTAACGTGACTGTGCTGTCCTGTCCTTTTTGAATGGAGTTGAAAGAGTTGAGAGAACAACACTTTAGAGCTAAAATAAAAATAATTACCTAAAATGTTTTGGGAATTCTTACCACCCCCAACCAAGCTTTCACCTCCTTGGTATTTGTGACTTCTCCCTCCTGGTTAAAGGGATTATTCCCCCTGAAAAATGCATTTTGACAGATTGCCTAGGTGTCATTGGCAAATCGGATACAAGCGGACTTATTTCTCTCTGCTCAGGTGAGTGATCCATCTCCCTTAACCATTGATTTTTCTGTCCTTGTGTATGGAGATTCATGGAACTAGAGGTATCAAAGAACAAACTTTGTTCCCAAACCCTTGAAAGATTAAAGCAGTTAGTATTTCATGTCTTCAGAATCCTCTTCTCCTCTTGTCCAAAAAAAAAAAAACCAAAACCATTAGGCTTTAAAAGCTAATTACATGTAGCAACAGATTTCATCATCACCAAGAGGGTCTACATACCCCAGCTGGTTTTTGTAGTTGCTTTTCTGCATGTCCATCCACCCCTTGCCATGGCTGTTATAACACTTTCATGGTTTGTGAGCTAACAGGCACTGAGCAGATGGGAGAATTGCGAGTTACATCATTGTATTTTTTTTGTTAATGTAAAATTTTCATCAGATCTCTAGCTGATGAAGAAAGAGACATATTGGGAAAGAAGGTGTGGGTGAAATGAGGACAACATTATCCCTGTAGTTGGCCACATGGGTTGGTTTGTTTTTTGCGAACACCCTCTCTTGCAGATGATCTGCCGATAAGTATCTGCTGCGCTTTTTGGTGATATTTCCTCCCCAGCATTGTTTTTCCTGCCTCTGACAAAAAAATGCTAAGAAATTTTTTTGTGTGTGACCACATTAAGCATTTGGATCTTTCACTTCCCATCTGTAAAGTGGGAGGAACAAGATATCTGCTCCTTCACCCTTTCTCATGACTACTTTTGATTATAGCACTAGGGTGGAGATTTCTCTTGCTGTGTTGATGAATGGGACCCCTGTGCCATTCCAGATGCTGCTACGAAATAGGCTGATTTAAGGTATAAATTAAAATGTTAGGTGTATATGAGAATACCACTACGTTTCTGCTGCCTCTGGGAAGTTCAGCTGCTGCTGCATCGCTGCCGGCGGAGTGAATGTGCACCCTTTATCTGATCACCACTTCGCCCTTCCTCGGTCCTTTGTGGCAACCTCAAGTGTACGCGCTATGCGCAGCTGATGTTTGAGATGTTCTGCTGAAAGGCTGAATGATGCATTGTATTGTTGAGCAAAGCTGGTTGGCATGTTTGTCTGGCTTATTTCATAAGTGTTTGGAGAAACAAAATCAATAACATTTATGTAACACTCCTGTCATCTGCTTCAGCCTCTCCCTTGCAACTCTGGATGCTTTTCCTGAAACGAGTGATGAAATGTATTTAATTGTATGGTATGATGGCCACCAAACAGCAGCTCCAAAGCTGTTCTGATCACCCCAATGTACAGTAAACGTTTAAGTAATTTCCACGTGCAAATGAGCGTAAGTTAGTGCAGTGTCTTGCTGTAAATGAGCATGAACGGCTGTGCTGGTTTCAGATTTTTACTGTCAGGAATATTATCCCTCTGAAGGCATCAAGTCACTTTTTGCAGCTGTTTTACTGTGCATCCTATAGAGAAGGTCCCTGGCGGAGCAGAGGAATCCTGCGCAGGGCAAGACAGTCTTGATGCTGCCACTGCGATCGTGGTGTGCCTTGAGTAAATCAGATTTGTCACTCCTCTATAGGTCTTGTTGGGCTAGTAAGCACTAGATAAACCTTAATCTTTACCGAGCCTTACGAATTGATAAGGTTATTGAAAGCTGTCTTGCCTTTATTAATTTGCATGCGCTTTGCCTGATGTTGCAGAGCCTGTCTTTTGCATTTCACTGGGGCGTCTCTCGCTCAAAGTTTGCCCACCCTTTCTCATGCTAGTCCTAAGTGGATAGAGACCCCTCGAGGTGAAACGTTGCCCCAAAACCTGAAGACACAGATCTTCTGTTAGCAAGGTGGTTGCTTTCCACTGCACATCCCTGGCTCCAAAATAATGTCCTGGCTCTCCAGAGCGTGAAGTGCCAGAGCAACGAGTTCAGGGACTCTCTCTGTCCTGCAGGCCCTCTGTCCTCATCATATGAGGTACGTGTTGTACTGATATATAACAGATTTTTTGAAATGTCTGCTTTAGCGTGTGGTAATAGTTTTTTCCTGAGCTCCTGGGAAGGAGGAACTGCTAATTTTTATGGGGAATTTTGTGCCTGATCGACTTGATGACCTACATTGACTAAGGGATGATTTCTTTGCCAAATAACAATTTAAATGTAAAGTACTGTGACTGCTAGCTTGGAATTGTGTTACCACGCGAGTTCATTATGTAGCTTGCTTACTCTCTTCTAATACTTTAACAAAGCTATTGGGCATCGTTGTGGTCTCTTGCTTCCTTACAAGTAGATTAAAAAAAAAAAGCACCAACATTCAATACAAAATAGGCTTACAGATGTAAATCTAGGGGAAGATGATGATGATGATGGAGTCGGACTATTTGATTGCTGATAAACACCTTTGGTTTTTAACCTGTTAGACAAAGTGTGGTGAGCAGAATGAAAGATTAAACCATCACGGAGAAGATCTTTGCAGGGGGGTCAGGGTGGAATCTACCTGTAGGGCCATTTTGATTTTTGTCTCTCTGCCTTGCCTGTGTGGAGGAAGCTGTCCGGTATGTGGATGTATTTAGGTGCACCCCGCCATGAATGTCCATCTCGGGAGGCTGCTGACAACTCCCCGGCAGGGAGCAGAGGGGCAGAAACTCGAAGAAATGGTGGGGTTTGGTTGAAACCTTGAGGAAAGACTTGTGTTGTCAGTGTCTTGTGCTTGCTCTGCATCTGAGGCAGCCTAAGGGCCCGGAGAGGCAACTGCTGGGACCTGCTCGCAGGCTTGTGCTTAGTCACAGAGCTTTGTGAGGCTTTGAAGGCTGGGGTTTTTCTGAAATGTGTGTGCTGCAGAATACCCAGCTCTTTGCTCTTCTGAGCCCTCTCCTCTTGTGAAGGTTCTCCTGGGGTGGTTGCATCTCTTTGAACGCAGCGATTTCCTTGTATCTCTATGAAGATTACACCATTTTCTCTCTCCCTTAACAGTAAGGTCTGTGTGCTCAAGGGGTGGCATGATTGCTCGTTTTTGGAGAGAGAAGGGACAAAAGCATCCACCAGTCTGTAGGAATGAAAGAAATGTCCCATCTTCTACTAGGAGCCAAGCCACAGCTCACAGACTCCTATATTTAATTTTATGCCTTTTCATTTGTGAGTTTATCACTCCTGAAATTGAAGGTAGGACCTCAGTAAGACCAGAACTGAGGACATCATGGTAGGTGTTTTTTTCTTCTTCTAATTTAACTTAAAAAAAGATATGAATCTCATTTTGATTTGCCTCATCTGGAACTATAACTTTCCCTGGTCACTGCCATGTGCCAAGAGGAAATCCCCAAAGAGAAGAGCGGTGTCAGTGCGGGCCCATGGAAATGCTCGCTTCAGCCCCACGAGGGACAACTGGAGGAACTGAACAAGTTTGCTTTGAACTGATTTCCAAGTCACGTGCCAGGAAAGGAGCGGAAAGCCCAACTTCATGTCCTGTTGGAAGAACGTAGCGGGGTAGTTGATGGAAACTCCACACCCATCTCCCTCTGTGGGCCTCAAACCCTGCAGAGAGAGGGCCTTTGCTCTTGCTTAGTCTCTTTGTGGCTTCGTACCGAGCCCCTCTGAAACGGGCTCTCTTGTGTGGTTGTGGCAATCTGCCTAAAAGGATGGGATGTCTTGTCCCTTTATGCCTTCAATAGCTGGGCCAAGTGAAGTAAGTTTTGCTTCACTGTAATAAGTGCTGCCTAATTAATTAACCCCTCCCGGCTGGGAGCAATGCATGTATCTCCTTGCATTCCCTCCCAGCTGGTTTGACCTCCTTCCTCAGAGGTAAGAGGAGAGAAATTTACTGCCAGAACTTACTGGAGTCAATCTACAGCTTCACTGTGTGTGTGCTGGGGATTGTTCGTGCACAGCTGCATACCACCACCCAGTCTGACTCCTGAGTGGGGCTCAAGGAGGGAGCAGTCTCCTCTAATTGTATTTAAGCTGTGTGTTGCTACTGTATTTATCAGTGTGTGGACATGGCTGGGTTTGGAGTGATATTAGAAAGCGACTTTTGAGGTGTAGGAGATGTTAGGCGTGCTACCACCATGGTAGATTTTCCTTTTCCTCCCCATTTTCTGCAGGAAACTGTTAAAGCCAGGGATTGTTTTCCAACAAAAAGGTGTAAAGTAACCCTTTGCTTTCTGCCTCTACTTTTCCTCCCCTTCAGCTCCTGTGACTCACAAGCCTTCGTGTCCTGGGCACTTTTTGGGCTCCTGGTGTAGGTCTAAAGTGTGCAGAAGCTGCAGGGCTGCATGCGAGAGCTGCAGTATGAACTAACTGGTGTGACCACAGGGGCTGTTGTGTTGATCTCCCTCCCCACCCTGACCATGCCCATTTTAATAGCAGTACTTGAGCAGGAGGTAACCTGCTGTACCATGTTATTTATTTTTTTTACAGCACTTGCTCAGGCTAGGGCTGCCTCTGGGGGCAGTGATTTTTTTTTTTCTTTTCCATTGGCCATTTCTGAAAGAAAGCTAAGTCAGTCTGGGAAAAATTCAAAGGAAATGATTGATTTTAGCACAGAATTTGCCAACAGCAGCAGCCTAGAGACCTAAATTAGGGTGGGGGTGACCTTATTCAGCTGCAGAAGCAGAGTCACTTCTGTGGGGGTAGCAGAAATGCCCCTGGAAACTTATGTCCCTTGGAACCTGGGTGGTGATCTGTGAAGCTGGACATGGCGGAGGAGTGTAGATAGCAGCTGGGCTCCTGGACGGCCATTCGTGGACGTGTGGGACAGTAGTGTGACACCTATTATGTTGTCTGGGTTGGTCTTTTGCGCTAGCAATTATTCCGGTTCCCCAAGCTGATATCCTAGGTTTTCTCTTCCCCAGCGAGGTATGCTGTTCGAGCCCTTTGCTTAGGCTGATTGATTTTTTGCTTTTTTTGTGAGTGTTCCATTACATGCCTCAAAAAAATCTGCGTGTGTCACTTTGGAATTGCAGCTAGGAGGGGAGGAGTGGCTGCAGTTGCTGCTCTCCTGCGCAGAGCAGAGCACAGCACGCTGTGCTCTTACAGTTCATCTCTGCTGTGGTAGACAGCAAATGGTAAATAGACTTTTTTTTCTTTCTCAGGAGGGACCACATCACCAATACGTTTCTCAACAGAAGTATTTTCTAACAATTTCTTTGACATAAAGTCTGTTTCAGTCTCAAGTACATCTTCGGCATTGTAGATAGTGGGGAACTTGCGTTCAGGTCATAGTCTACTAAGTGGATTTGTTTCCTAAAATCACCCGTCTAGACTAAATTTTTCTCGGTGACCTGTAACAAAGTGAAACTCCTTCATAAATGAGCTAATGGGTTGGTGAAGGTCAGTGATGTAGGTCTGTAATGAATCTCAGCCTGCCAATCAGTTTGCTTTCCTTGGTCCACTCGGAACTAATCTGTGCACCGCAGTCTGAAAGCCACCGGGCAGATCACACCGAGGTCCACTGACAGGTCGGGGAAGGCGAAGGGGCAGGGATGAAATCACATTACAAATATTCTTGGCAGTACTCTCAGCTTTTTAAAGAGATTGTTCCTCGTCTGTTTACTAGTCATTTGTCTTCTGCTCCTGATCACAGTGTAGGAGCATCTGATTATTGTAGAAAAGATGTGGGTTATCATACCAAAGCAACTAAAACAGAGTGGGACTTGTTCTTGGCATGATCCAAAGCCTGTTAAAGCTGGTAACAATCTCTGCTTTCATTGCTCAGCCTTGCATAACACTATCCTCCATAAGAAACACTATGTTGGAACATATAAAGAGTCTGGTGGGTGCGTGTAAAGAGCCACAGGCTAAACAAGCCTGTGCTGTATTTACCAGAGGCTGCTTATATTTACTGAAGCTCCTTGTGTAATGTGATTGCAGTCAGCCCAGCAGGAAGCAGCGTGCTTCCCTCGCTTTGGTGGATCGCCTGGCCGCCGGCCGGTACTTCAGCTGGTGGGAGCAGTGGCTGGGATAAGGGGAGCAGCGCAGGATCGCAAGCATATGGGATATGCTGCACGTCTGACAGTCTGGTGGGGTCCAGGCAAAACGTACTTGCGGTCCAGGCAGTTTCTGGGTTCCCTGGCTTGGGTAGCTCTGGCCAAAAGGCTGGGTAACAGCGGTCCTGTGGTTAATGAGAGCAGAGAAGCGCTTTCCCCGCATGCAGGCTGCCGTGCAGAGTAAAGGGGCTGCGTAGGACAGAGCTCTGCACCCTGCCTGGTACAGTTTCACCCTGAAGGTGTGATGGGAAATCCTACAATTCATGACACTTTCTTTAGCAGTGTTCTTAATCGCTTCCCAGGACACTTTTTTTCTTCCCCTTTCTCTTCTTACTGAGAAAGATGTGCTCAGGAGGAAACTTGCTTCTAAGTGGGTGATGTTATGAGTTTATCCAATCTGACTCAGTTCTAGCCACTAAGCAAGGGCAAGGTGCTGCCCCTGGGGAGGAACAGCCCCCGGCACCAGCACAGGCTGGGGCTGCCCTGCTGGGAAGCGGCTCTGCTGAGAAGGCCCTGGCAGTGCTGGTGGGCAGCCAGTGCCCCTGAGCCAGCGCTGGGCCCTCGGGGCCAAGAAGGGCAGCGGTGTCCTGGGCTGCATGGACAGGAGTGTGGGCAGCAGGGCGAGGGAGGCCATCCTGCCCCTCTGCTCTGCCCTGGGGAGGCCGCAGCTGGGGTGCTGTGTCCAGTGCTGGGCCCCCAGTGCCAGAAGGACAGGGAGCTGCTGGAGCAAGGCCAGCGCAGAGCCACAAGGATGCTCAGGGGATGGAGCATCTCCCTGGGGAGGAAAGGCTGAGAGACCTGGGCTTGTTCAGCCTGGAGAAGAGAAGGCTGAGGGGGATCTCCTCAGTGCTGATCAGTGTCTGAAGGGCGGGTGTCAGGAGGGTGGGACTGGGCTCTTCTCAGCGGTGCCCGACGACAGGACACGGGGCAACGGGCACAAGCTGGAACACGGGAAGTTCCACTGAAATCTGAGGCAAAACCCCTTTGCTGTGCGGGTGCCAGAGCAGCGGCCCAGGCTGCCCAGAGAGGCTGTGGAGTCTCCTTCCCTGGAGCCATTCCCACCCCGCCTGGACGCGGTCCTGTGCCCCTGCTCTGGGGGTGCTGCTCACGCAGGGGCTGGACGGGGGCAGCTCCGGAGGGCCCTTCCAACCCCCACCAGTCTGTGATCCTGATTCAGTCCCTTCCTAGGACTGCCATGTTCATTTAACTCCAGCTGGGCAAGGCTGGCAGGTTTAGGCTCGGAGTCACGCTGTCAGGGCTGTGATTACAGCAGGGTTGGGATCTGCCCAGCAATGACAGAAAGGAGCCCAGCATGGCTGGGGACACCTGCCTGGGTTGCATGAACAGCCCTTACTGACACCCGTCTTGCTACTGGTGGGTGAGCCAGCTCAAAGCGTGTCTGTGCTATATGGTGGCTGGAGATACAGGTCTGCCTGAACAGGACTGTACTGAAGGGCTGTCTCCATGGAGGTTTTTTGAGAGGCCATGGGTCCGCAGTTGGTATCTGAGGCTCTGTGTGCTACAAGCTCGCCCAGCCTATACTCCTATTTGCTGAATTAGCTGGAGCGCCAGGGGTGCCTTGTTACGCTTCTGCATCGTCTGTAGGAGGACGGGCTGAGCCGGTACAAAGCCAAGCAGTACAGTCAGCCTCTCGTCGCTGCTTTGGGCCAGCGAGGGGAGTTTGTCCTGGATCAGCAGAAGAGGGCTGAGGTAACAAAAACTCTGAGAGTTACCTTTCCCTGTGGGGAACTGAGTGGTCCTTCGCATTGTTTTATACAAAATACTGATAGTGGCAGCTCCTGACTGCAGGAGCCTTTCGGAAGCCTCTGGGGACTTTGTGCGAACATCTGTTTTTGGTAAAGCAGCTCCTTCTAAGAGTACAGCCATGCAGACGCGTTATCTGTGAGCATGTAGGTTTATACCGCTTTAACTGCGTTTGCCAGGCAAAATTCTCCTTTTCTGTGTGTGTAGTGGAGAACATCTTCGAGGTATTTCTTTGCTGCAGTCTTCATTCTTGCTTGGATCTACAGCCTCCTGCTAGCCTTAGTTGTCTGACACATTATAGACTGTCACCTTAGTCTTTCTATAATAAAGATATTCTTTGCCTGTTTGCTCGTGGGTCTTCTCTGCCACTCCAGAGGTTTAAAAGATAGAATGAGTTCAGGTTAAATTACATTAATGTGCAAATATGTACTGATTTCATCTACAGAGCACTCTTACAGCTTCCCCCATAAAGCTGTACAAACAGCAGTAATCCATACCTCCCCGGACCTTGTTAGTCACCGACCGTGTCTAAAATTCCGAGGCTGAGATGGTGAACTTTCTGTGACACGGGAAAGTTTTGCCCTCAGGAGTGTAATGCTCTGTTAGTGGTGCTGCAGAGGTAGGCGTAAGGTGTAGGGTGCTGGAAGAAAATCTCGTTTCTTTTTCCCAGGCTTGCCCTTATTTTCTCACTTGAGTATCATCAACTGTGTGGCTTTGCTGTAGCGCAAGTGAGCTTCGTGTTAACTCCTTCACTCCAGGCATTGGATGTGCAGGGAGGAGGGCAAAGGCTACGGTGACACAAAGAGCAGAGCTAAGCTCAGCTGATGGGAGAGATGTCTTTGGTAGCTTTCATTTCATCAAAGGCTTTTGGCACGTAAGAAAGGAAAGGAGTAGCACCCCAAGGACACTACTGCAGCTCTGGGGCATGACGTTCCCACTGTGGTCTCCCAAAGCTGGGGGCAGTGGGTTGATTTACTGTGAGTCTCTGCCCATGCCGCTCACCAGCTGGCAAGGAATCCCTCCGCTCCTCCCGGCAGCCCACAAAAGGCAGGCACTTCAAAATGAGACTTCTGCAGCAGCAGGAGCGAGTCCCTTCAGAATGTGCCTTAAAAACAAAGCTCCATCTGGGGTTTATAAGGGGTGGGCTTTTCTGAAATACAAGGATGCGAGTCAGACTGGGACAGCAATGAAGATGAACACAAAGCACCTACCTCTTGGTGTGGAAGCCGCTACGGCTGCTCTCACCAAGGCACAGACCTTGCTGTTGATCTCTGCAAAACCCATTTGTGTCCTGGAGGCCTTTCATGTGTCTATTTAATATTGCAATTATGCTTGTGTCTTTGCAAGTGAAGGCCAGGGGCTTGCTGCACTGAACTCAATTATTTTAGTACATGCTTTCTCTTCTCTAAGCCTGCTTTCAAGATAACTATGTTTTTATTTCTTGGTGCCTGAGGAAAAGGACTGTCTGCTAAAGACGTTTTAATGATGCGGGTGGGCAATTCTTTAACAAAGATGGAACCTTCCTCGCTGAGACACCGAAACTGGTGATAGGTGTCGGGAGGTACCATCCCCAGCTCTGGCTCAGGCAGCCAAGTCGGTGAAATGAGCTTTGCAGACTTTAAATTGTAGCTTCTTCTTAGAAGGTCGTGTTCTCTGCCTCGCTTTCCTCTTGCGCATGTGTACGCAAGCCAGCGTAGCGGTAAATCTCTTACGAGGGAAAGCTGTAGGAGAGGATTGCCTGAAGCCTAAGCCATGTGGAATCCAGGATGAGGTATTTGTTTAAGCATCTCTGCTTTATTTCTAATGACCTCTGACTTCCTTAGTGCGGTGGGTGACCCTGGCAGGTAAGAAAAGCCACTTAGCAAAGAAGTGCATTTCTGCAGAGCAGCAGTAAGATTTCTGCACTGCTCGGCTCTGGCATCGTTGCACTATCTGTAAGCTGGATAAACACCTCAGAGGAATGATTGTCTGAGCAAGATTGAATCTGGGAGAGAGGCTCATGGATCCCAGGAATAAACTGGCTGTCAGAATGTAGTATTGACTTGAAGAAAGCAAGTCCTTGGAGGCACTATTGACTGTCATTACTGATGTAGTGGAGGCTGCCTAAAGTGCCATTTCTTGAAAGTGGCATCATTTTTTGCTGCACCTTCCCCCCCCCTTTATTTTTTCTTCCCCTTCTCTTTCCTGCTTTTTGAAGAGGATGGGCAGAAAACCAATATTGGCACGTGTCATGAGTGAAATGAAAATACATGCTGAGCTGGAGCCTACTCGGGGACTGGCTTCAAAGTGAAGGGCAGAGAGGGGATCCTGAAGGACTGGTTCCCCTCAGCACATACTGAGGCCAGAACTGAAAATGTTTCTAGTCCTTGTTTGCAGAGAGCAAACTCTTCCCTGTATTCACCCAAAGCTCTTGCTGTGAGAAGGTTGCCTGTGAGGCTTTTTCTTTCACCTGCTCTTACCAGACTTTGCCCTCAAAGGAGGGGGTCCCACTTAGGAGATACCGCGCCAGGTCACAGACAGCTTGGGAGAAACCTGGTGTCTGTGATAGAAAGGGGAGAGGGAGGAGGGTGAAGGACCTTAGTGTTATTTTTCAGACTTGGCAGAAATAGCCCTAGGGAAAGTGAATACAGCTGCCTCCCTCGTGTTTGTCACTGTTACTCCTCCTTCACTCGCTCTCTCGATGTTGAGCCTAGAACAATAGGGGAAAGAGCTCGCGGCCCTTCGGGAATGTTGGCTGTTTCCAACCCTTACAATTAGGCTGGGCAGAGCAGCACTAATTTAAACAATGCTGTCCCAGCCCAAGGGGTCATCTGGGTGTTTGGGATGGAAATTTCAAAGCCACTTGGTAGGCATGGATTTTTCTTTTTAGTTTTGTTTTTTGGTGGTGTGTGTTGGGGTTTTTGTGGTGTTTTGTTTGGGTTTTGTGTTGTGTTTTGGTGGTTTTTTTCTCTTTTTTTCCCCTCTCCAAGGAAGCCAATCCACATTGCTTTGGTGGCATGCAAAAGGGGAGCTTTAAGTTCTCTGGCTTTGGTAATGCATTTCCTGAATTTCAAAAATACCTCTTTGCAAAAGCTATTATTTTTGGTTAGCATTGTGTTTTCTTTCATCTGTCTTCAGACATCTCAACAATTGCTTCAGAACATAATGAATCTGGGCTGTGCATTCCACAAAGCAGCATCCAAGAAGTCCTCAAGAGAAACATGTGGAGAGCTATTGGAGCTGCATGGCAAAATTCCGGTTTCTCATGTGCTTTCTTAATGGCACAGCCTGAGGATAAGGAAGAGAATAATGTATTAGGCTTGTGCATGTTGGTGCTTTCCTTACCCAGCGTTTAACTGTGTACCAAATAAGTGCCAATGTCCTTCACCACTTAATGTGGTGTCTTTGGGAGCTGAGAAAGCCTACTGACGTGTTCTTGTGTCCTCATCTAAAATCGGGGTAGGATGGCGATATCTAGTCAATGACAAGTATTGTGTGCCCACAGACAATTATTCTTAGGATATTAGATAAAAAGCTGTGTTTGGGGGGAAAAAGGGACGCTGCCATCCTCAAGGTAATGTGGGAGGGATGGGGAACAGATGCTGCCCAGGCTGTTGGAGTTACTGAGTAGTGTGAGGAGGAAAAGGCTAGAGAGAGAGATGGAGAAAGGGTGAGGTAACATCCCACCTCTTATCGAGGGATCCTCACTCTGAGTGGCGTTGCTTTGAAGTGACTCTGCCCTGAGGAGGGTGTCTGGCATGGCAGGGTGTCCCAGCTGAGCGTCTGGCTTTTCTCCCTTAAGGATGCATTGGCTGGGATACTGAAGTGACTCGGTGTTTGGATGTCTGAACATTGTTTCAGGCAGAGGATTTGTTGTGTTGCCCTTGACAGAGATGGTTTTGGATAGCCTTGTTGTCCAACCGTCTGGCTAAGACCGAGATGTAGGTAATCCTCGGCTCATTTTGGGTAAGGAGGTGAAGGCAGCACTTTAAGGACACTGTTAAAATTGCATTCTTGATTTCACATGCCTTTTCCCTTTTCTTCTTCCAAAAGGAAGATGCTGATTTGGAGGTGATTTTAGTGCTCATCCTTGAAATCTCTCTATCCTTGAAATTTCTCTTCCCTTTATTTCCCCATCTGGATGCAGTTAGGCTTTACATCCTCTTCCCTGTGACTGAGCATGCCTCTGTGGCCTAACCCCTGGGGTTCTGCTCCAGGGCTCCCTTGGAAGCGCCTTCCTGTATAGCGTGTGTCTTCCTAGCTGCTAGAATTGGGCTTGGAAAACCGTGTCTCATTGACTTCAGCAACTGTCCTTTATCTTCAAGGGACCTCTCAAGGTTTTAACTCAAAGCCTTGGAAATGGTCTGGGATCCAAGTTATCTGCAGAACTGACTCCGCTGTCATGGCAACTGAGATCAGCTGGAAAGTTTAGCTGGATGGGGGGAAAACAAAAAAGCAAAACTTTTTTTGTCTTAATTAGAAATACTGGGGAAAAATAATTGAGAAATACATGTTAAAGGCTTCACCAGCTCTGCTCATGGCCTGTCTAGGAGCCAGGGAGATATTCAGTCAAAAGGCTGTTGGGTCCCAAATGCCTTTGCTCCCTGGCAGGGGCTGTAGTGACTGGCCTGAGTTGCACGTGGGTGGGAGACAGAGTGGGTGGGTGGCTCTGTGGGAGAGGAAACCAGGGCACGTAAGTCAAAAGGAACTTGACAAGGTCATAGGGTGAGTTAGTGGCAGAAGTGGGAGTTGAACCGGGTTTTTTGGAGTCCTTGCTTGGAGGGAGGTGGAATATCTCTCTGCTCTAAAGGTGTAGGAAAGCAGACAAAGCATCTCATGATGCTGATCTCAGTCCTGGCACTGGTGGGTAAGAGGCTGAGGCTTTGCACCCAGCTGAGGAGGAGCTGCTGAGCATGTTTTAACATCACCCTAATACAAGCCAGTTGATTGTTCAGAGAAGTTTGCCAGAACCCTGGCAATGACTGAAGGCAGGAGTGAAGGTAGTGACAGGGTTGTTTAAAACACCCCTGCTGTTGACTTCTGGAGAAGGCTGACAAAGGAGAATTGAGTGGAAGTTTGTGGGAATTAGATACCTGACTCCCCTTTGTGCCTTCGAAAAATCTGCATCCTGGATTCCTTTTTCCCCTGAAGGGGAAGGCTTTGTGCTCAGCTGTCCCATTATACTGCAGCAGACAAGGAGATCTAGTTAATTTAAGTGCCTCTTGCTTCAGCTGAACCTTATTTGCAATCAGAATACCATTCCTGCTCACTGAACAGAGTCCTGGAAGCCACAGACTCTTGTGTGAAAGATCCAATTAAAATACAAAAAAAGAGAGATGAGGTGAGTAAAGCTCTACCCACAAACTCCGGGAGGAATTTCCTGCATGAGGCCAACCTTGACCTTGAGCATTCCCAAGTCCTTTCCCTGGGATGCTGACCTGGTATTCATAAATCATTCGAAGCATGAAGTGATCTTTTTATTTAATAAAAAAAAAAGTAATTGGATTGACATAAATTAAAGCTGAGTTAACCTGTCTGGAATAATTGGATTGGTAATAATGGACAGCAGTGTGGATTGAAGTAGGTCACAGTTTAACCTGGAGGCCTGCAGAGACTATCTTTTTTTTTTTTACCCCCCTTTT
>VZTV01037736.1:0-20818 GCA_013400875.1 Anhinga rufa
GGTTCAAATCCCGGACGAGCCCTCCTTTTCCTCCCCGCGGCAAAGCACGCCTCCCTGGGAAGGGGGTTTGGTTCCTTTTCCCCCACGGCCGCGTTTTGCCGCGCCGCAGCCGCAGCCGCCGCTGGAAAAGCAGAACATCCCCCGGGGGAGCGTGCGTAGGGAGGGACTAAGGGAACGGGGAGCGAGGGGCAAAACGAAAAGGGCTCGTCCGGGATTTGAACCCGGGACCTCTCGGACCCAAACCGAGAATCATACCCCTAGACCAACGAGCCGGCTGCAGGGAGCGCGGCCGGAGCCGCCCCATCACCCCAGCGGGCCGGGCGGGCTCAGCCGCGCTCTGCGTGCCCGGGATCTCCGACCCACGGACGGGTCCGGGTGGGAAGGGACCTTCGGAGCCCATCCAGTCCAACCCCTGCAGCGAGCAGGGACATCCCCAACTTGATCAGGTCGCTCAGAGCCCCGTCCAACCTCACCTGGGATGTGTCCAGGGATGGGGCATCGAGCACCTCTCTGGGCAACCTGGGCCAGGGGCTCACCACCCTCACAATAAAGAATTTCTTACGAATATCTAATCTAAATCTACCCTTTTTCAATTTAAAACCAATCCCCCTTGTCCTATCCCTACACTCCCTGATGAAGAGTCCCTCCCCACCCTTCCTACAGCCCCCTTTAAGCCCTGGCAGGCCGCAATAAGGTCTCCCCGCAGCCTTCTCTTCCCCAGGCTGAACACCCCCAGCTCTCCCAGCCTGGCCTCACAGCAGAGGTGCTCCAGCCCTCCACCATCGCCGTGCCCTCCTCTGGAGCCGCTCCAGCAGGTCCGTGCCTGCCCCGTGCTGAGGAGCCCAGAGCTGGACGCGCCGCGGCAGGGGGGTCTCACCCGAGCGGGGCAGAGGGGCAGAACCCCCTCCCTCGCCCTGCTGCCCACATCATGTTTGCATGGGATCTGGAAAAGACCGGCATTGTTTTTTCTTTGCATTTCGGGAGGAAAAGGAGGGAGGACAGTTCCCCGAGAGCTAGTTTCATACAGTTTTGCATGGAAAACAATGTAGATTTTTTTTTTCCCCCACCAAGACTCTGTTTCTGAGGCTGTTCTGGAATAGGCATCACTTTCCTGAAAATGAAATTTTGCAGATGTCACATTCCCCCGCACGATTTCCATTGTTTCCCAGCGCGCTGCAGGAAACAATCCTGCATTGGCACAAGGCCCAGCAGAGCTGCCACCCGTCCGCACCTGCTGCTGGTCACACAGTGCCAGCAGCTGATGAGATAAAAGGGATTTTTAGTGTTGTTGCAATAAAAAAAAAAAAAAAACCACAAAACCATCCTGGCAGGTATCAATTAGGCACTTACCTGGTGCCGTGAAGTCAGGCCCTGCTCCTGCAAGGACTTGCCCATGTGTTACACTTGTGTGCTAGAAGCACCCCCAGTGCAACGGGGCTTACAGGATCGTATAATTTAGTATTTAGGATATAAATCAACAATCTGGCTTGGGTTTTTTTCCAGTCTCTTCATAACACGGGGGAACAGTGAATGGCTCATTTCCTAACATGAATCCTGTGCTGCACCGACTAACCATCTCATGGAGCTCCAGAGGATGCTCTGCCTGCTCAGTGCCCAAGCACCTAACTCCATCCTTGGGCTCACCAAGGGTCTCGCTGTGTCCTGGTCCTCAGCAGGAGACGGCTGCAGAGTCCTCGGTTGCAGAGGCATGGCTCTCCCAACAGCAATGCTCCCCCACAGCATGACCCCAGGCTGTTAGGACTGAGGACTGTTGCTATTAACTCAAATTTGGGGCAGCTTGGGACATCTGGGCTTTGATGAGTGCTTTCTAGCACCTTTCTAGCACTCTTTCTAGTGGTCAGACACCCCAGGCCGACAGCGGTGGCTCCCCATGGTGGTTCCTCTTGGTGGCTTCTCAGCATCGTTCAGACTTTCATAGCAAAGGGGACTTCTGCAGCCTGCAGCAGTGCCCCAAGGGGTGCCGTGGGGTGCTTGCTGCTCTGCGGCGAGCGCGTGGGGCTGGCAGCCAGCACGCCTGCATGCAGAACAAAGTCGCCTTGTGCACGGGGCGCAAGCTGGGCTGAGCTGAGCCTGGCTGCTCAGAAGGTCCTCAGTTTTGCTCATTAAATGCTCCAACAGGGAAGAAAGAGCTGGCCACAGCAGGGCAGGCGGTTTCCTTTAAAAGACAGCACTGTGTGTAATACATGAAGCTGCTTGAGGTTAACGGTCGGGTCCCTTTTTGTGTGTGTGCCTGTTTGTTTTGATACACAGTGGTGAAACACAGTCCTTGTGGGGTCGTATTTTCCTGCTGGAGCAAGCTGTCAGCTAGAGATGAGACAGCAGAGGAGGAATAGCTGAAATCCTGTGTTTGTTTGCTTTAAAAAGCCACTTAAAATTAGCTCAGTGAATTTAGTCCTGCACAGATTGCTCAAAAAATTAATAAATCAGGCTATGTGCAAGGAAACTCGATAATGCAAACCAGGTCCCTTTACTGCGTGCCAGACCCTGGTCTCATTTACACAGGGGGCTCTTGGCTCTCCCAGGGTGTCTCTGGTTTTGCACCGCTGGGTGGAGAGAAGAAACCTGGCCTGGCCCCTGCTGATGTCTGAGAGTTCAAAATTACAGAGCGGTTTGTCTTCACACTTGTGATTTCGGTGGGATGTGGAAAGGGTTGATGCAGCTTTTGTAGAAGAAATGGGCACTGGGTCAGTCCACAGAGCTCTGCCATGGGATGGTGGCTAGGTAGGAGGACCTCAAATGCACCTGGCTAAAGGGTACTTTGTCCAGTGCTCTGGCATCATGATTGCATCTTCAGCACTGGGGACCCCAAGCACCTGGATGCCACACGAGCTGATGGCACAGCAGGCATCAGCACTGCTGGGATGGCCCAAGGGGAACCGTCTTGCCAAGGTCCCCAGGTCCCTGGATGCAGAAGCAGATCCTTCCTAAGTGGGTGATGCACCTGCAGACAGCTGCAGCTGGCGGGGGATGCAGGTGAGGAAGCAAATCCTCACTGGGGCTGGAGCTCAGGGCATGCGCGGAGAGCCTGAGAGCTGGGGGGGTGCAGTGGAAGAGAAGGCAAAGGGGGATTTTGCTGCTCTCCGCAGCTCCCTGCTGGGATGGTGCAGAACAGACAGAGATGGGCTCCCCTCAGAGGTGCCCAGTGGTGGGATAAGAGGCATTGGCCCAAAATGTAACGTGGGAAATTGTAATTAATTATCCCAGACTCTTGAGGAATGAAGTTTCTGAGGTACCCCTCAGAAAACCCATTTATTTCTAACGAGCGTTTGACATTGCAGTTTCCCCAAGCTCCCAGTAAGGATCATGTTGGAGACTGGCACTCCTCATTCACTGACACCGAGGAGCATCCAACCTAAATGAGGTACCTCATTTGGAACGGTAGCTGCACTGGGGCTTCTCCCTGACCCATGGAAAAAGATAGACATCTGTAGCGAAGTCTGAACCACTTGGTGAAGGTTTCTCCAGTGATCACAGAGAGGTCCTGGAGCAGCCACAGTCCTAACCAAGGAAGTCTCATCTCGTTTAGACATGATGAATCCAGGCCTGGGGTTTCTGTGCTGTGACTGCTAAATAAGAGGGTCAGGTCCTCCTCATTAGCCCCAGGGCTCCTTCAAACTGATCTCACTTTGTACAATTCACAGTCATTTATCATTTTAGTGTCTTGGCCTTCCCAGACGCTGCTGGAAACAAATGAGAAAAATATCAGCCCCTGAAAACCTATGATTTGAACATGAACTGAAAGCATTTTATAGATGCCTCTTGGGCTGCCACTGAAATCAGACCTTGCCCTCCAGAAATGACCAGAGCTTGAGGGCAGCTTCTTCCATGGTGAAGCTCCAGTTTTCCATCCAACAGCAAAACCTTTCCCCAGGCGCAAAGGCATTTCCAATGCCTGGAAATTGGATGAGTTCTGGTGTATACTCACCTTTTACCAACCAGGTGGTACTACTACAATGGCAAAAGCAGCATTAGACAACCCCCCTTCATGAACTGCATGGCCAGCTACTACTTTTAACTTGATCTACTGCTCTGTTTTTTACCTGATATCCTTTGTCTCACTGGTAATCTATCATTTTCCTGCTTTGGGGATAGTCTCTTATTCTATTGCTTGCTGATGTAGTTTGCTGATTTCATGAGCAAAATATTGCGCTTTTTTCTGTTTTTTAATGATGATCTACCACTTTTATAAATTACCTGTTGGATTTCCAGACATTCAGCAGCCCAGCTAAAGCCGTGGCTTCCAGAGGACTGCTAGCCACCAGATGCCCAGATATGCATGTGCTGTCAATCTGATATACCCGGGATGAGTTAGGCTAATGCTCAGGGGTGTAAGTATTTCTTATATGAAAATCCTGGCTGAGTCAAGATGCTGTTTGGGGAAGTTCTGGCTGGCCCATCACAGTGTGGGAGCTGATTATGTGTTTCCCATGGTCTTGTGGGACCGTGCTCCCTGCTTGACCCATGTTCTCCAACATTTGGGTCTCCAAACCTTTGACTCTGTGATGACCAGCAGAGACCCTAGAAGCAGCCAGCCGAGACAGCAGCCTGGCTGACTGAGGACATGCGGAGGCCAACCATATGCTATGTCAGGGGGTGCAGGTCTGATTAATGTCAGAGTCCAAGTCCTGAAGGATGAGGAAAATAAGTTCATACAGCTCTGTGTAAATCATACTTAATTTTTCATCAGTAGACAGGGAGGCTACAGGGAGGGGGACTGGGAAACACAGAGGTTAAGTGACTTAACCCAAGGTGCAGAGCTGCATAGAATAGAGATTTCCAAACTTGCAGACCAGTCACTTGGTCACTGGGCCTCATTTTAATTAGCTAGTGTGTTTTTATTTAAGAATGACAGCGCATTACGTTTCCTTGTAATTCATGGACCCCACCCCACTGGGTGCAGACACAGATCAAAGAGATGGCTCCTGCTCACAGCCTTGCTGCTAGAAATGGTTTCTTTTCATGCCTTAAATTTGAGAACATCAACAGTATCTAAAACATTCAGCAAATGATTTCTTTTCTACTTAAAAGCAGTGTCTCTTCGAATAATTTCCTTTCTTTGGTGCAGGTTTCCGCACTCTGAAAGCTCCACGCAGAGCCCTTAGAAATAAATCAGATCCCAAGCGTTCAGCCCGTTGCTCGTTTTGTGGATCCGTGCTTTGCAAGCAGACCGTTTTCATGTGCAAACAGCAGCCTGCTTGCTAACACTGGCAAAATAAAAGTCATTTCTGAAATCACTGGCCACCAAATCCCTGCCTAAGCTTGGAGTAATTAAACCTGGGTTATCACAACAACATGAAAGTGCACGACGCCCTGTGTAATATCTTTATGGGCTCTGCCATGACAGCGTTAAATCTGAGGGTAATTGCTGCTCAGGCTTGTTTCGATCACAATTCCCACTCTCCTGACCTGGGAACACAGTTGGGTTGTTCTTCCTGACTTAAGGGAGCTTGATCAGATTCAGTAAAAGGATGCTGAGAAGAAAATCAGGTCCATGACTAAGAGTAATTCTCACTGAGCTCACCTAGTACTTGGGACACACTTACACAAGAGAGGAGACCAGATTAGCTGGTGGATGAGCTATTTATACCACAAGCACTCAACCCGATGGTTCCTCTCCAGCGTTGCTCTCTTCAACTTTCCCTTGTCTGCTGAAAACAAGGGCTTTTCTGCAACCCAGCAGACAGTTTGGAAAGGGCTGCTCCATTTTAGGGCTCTTTAGTTGTATGCATTATTGCATTGACCCTTATCCATCCCATCCTGTAGCCATCAGGGGCAAAAGAAAAAGGTCAGTTCTTCATTATCAACTGGAGTTTTGCAGGTAGGTTGCTTCTGTAGAGTCATAGAATCACAGAATCATAGAATGGTTTGGGTTGGAAGGGACCTTTAGAGGCCATCCAGTCCAACCCCCTGCAGTGAGCAGGGACAGCTTCAACTCAATCAGGTTGCTCAGAGCCCCGTCCAACCTGGCCTGGAATGTGTCCAGGGATGGGGCATCGACCACCTCTCGGGGCAACCTGGGCCAGTGTCTCACCACCCTCATCGTAACAAATTTCTTCCCTGAATCAACCCTCTTTTAGTTTAAAGCCATTACCCCTCGTCCCATTGCTACAGGTCCTTTCTGCCTGTCCTCTCCTGCCTGCTGTGACTATTAGTAGATACTGAGTAGTAACGGGGCTAGGAGGCATAGGGCAGCCAACAGCTGAGTGGCATTGCAAGTGGTCTCTGCTTCTGCAGCACTGACTCTTGTGTTCCCAAAAAAGGGGGGTCTGTGAAGGAAAACCCCCATGCACTGGGTCAGGATGGCAGGTTTGGGTCTCACTGCCTGATCAGAAGAGATGGGAGGGAGATGACAGCCCTGGGACATCATCTGCATCCCAGCTGCCACTTGATGCTCATTGGGCTGGGTGGGAGCCAGACAGAAGAGCCCTCCGAAACCTCCCTTCTCCAAATGGTCCTTGCTATGCCATTAGCACATCTAGGGTGAGGAGCAAACCAGCTGGACACCCCAAAGGTCCATGCTACCCCCAGATTCATGCAGTTATCCAAGGATGTGGCTCCACACTGGTGTTGGTTGGGGTCTTGCAGAGTGGTCATAAAGGATTCGGCAAGGATGCAAGCCAGTCTGTGGGACAGCAGGTTGCACACCCTCCTGTATCATGGTGAACATGAGCCAGATCCACCCTCTCTAATTAAGAGGCATGATTTCACCTCCCATTACCTCACGCTTACCACAGAGTATGAGCACGGATGTGGGCGGTATGACACATGTCAACCTCACACCCTTGCCTCGGTGACTTGCTCCTGTGTCCGGACACTTTCTGCATTTATATTCCGCAACAGGACCTGGCTAAACCACTGCTGTGCCCATACACACACACAGACATGCACATACACAGACAAAGTTTTATAGGTTTGGCAGAAATGATCTTAACGTGGCATGTTGCACAACCTCTACAAAAGGCAAGATCAGAGATTTCCAATCTGACTTAAACTATCCTGGATGTATCATGGAGGAAGGAAAGACCGATTTGTATTTCAAAATGCAAGTGCTATGCTTCAGGGAAAAGCAAATTGATGCCTCAGATAAGAAGCATGGCATTAGTGGGGTTTTTTTCACTGGTGAGGCGCCTTTATCCTGATATAAGTCCCAGATATTAGCAGAAAGAATTACAAGGGGGAAAAAACGATGCTAATCCTGTGTATCAGCAGTGTCTAACCTGCCAAGCATAAATATTCATGTAATCACTTTGCAGTTACCTGGAAACCACAACAAAGCACACATAGAAAATGTAATTACAGGGGCTCCGTAAACTCATCCTAAATTATCACCTATAGCCAGGCACGTATTATTAGATATTAGAGTCTCCCTTAGATCAGAATCTCATGTTCCTCGTGTCTAATTTGAAATAACTATCTCGTTATTGGCAAGCGACGAAATCTAAATGGAGTCACGTAAATCCTACTTCACAGCTCAATTAAGGAAATGTGATTACGGATCTGGAAGCAGATGCAGATATTACTGGGGAAGGGATGATGGCAGGAGCCTACAGGAAGCAGTCGATGCTTTCCAGGGGTCATTTCTAGGGGAACCCGTAGGAACAGAGTTTCTATTGTTATACGCTTCAGAGTATGTGGGGTGGAGAGGGGGCGAGAGACCGGATTCCCATTTTTAAGTGCTTTGGAGGTTTTCAGAAGGAGTCAGGTTCCATTGTTGCGTTTTAAATATTCTCTAAGCTCTCTGGGAACAATATACATTTTCACCACTTTTCCCTCTGCGTCCTTCCCCTTCGTGATGAGGTTCACACTCTTTGGTTGCCCACCAACTGCCATTGATCTTTACTCTGTTCTGGGGCAGGGGGGGGATGAGATGAGAGGGAGATGTCATTTTATGCACTTATCCTAACAAAAGCCAAAAGTGATGGAGAGAGATGTCCTAGGAGCTCTCTGAACGCAACAGGCAGGAGGAGCAGGTGCATTTGCAGCTCTCTTGGCTGCATGCACCTGGGTCATTTTAGGGAGGACCATCTGTCAGATGCACCATGAAATATCCTGGACGAAAGGTCCCTTTTGTCCAGCAGGACACAGTCGGGATCACAACACGTGCAGCACTCCTGGGGTCGCTCAGGGTCCTTGGCACAGCTGACGACATGATGAAGGAACAGAAAGAGCTAATGCAGGGATGCACCAACCTTCTCCAGAAATGATCAGGTCTCCTCACCAAGCTGGATGAGTCTGGGGACAAAGACGTCCTTCTCCAAATCCCGAAGAGAAGGTGTTAAAGTCACAGGCAGCAGCTGTAACGGGGGAGGATGGGATTGGGGGCTCAGAGGACGGCAGATGCAAAAATACATCCTGCCGCATGCACCCAGGAGCATGAGTAATTATTCCTACAGGGAAGACATGTTATGGCAGAAGCTAGCATGAAATAAATATGGAAATGCATTTGCAAACACTCTTAGCCAAGAGACTGAAATCAGGGACAGACACTGATCCCCCGTTCCCTGTAGTGACTAAGGGAGCGTTGACTTATAAAACCGGTGCCTCTGGTCTGTTAAGTGATGGCTCTGCCCCGACTGCCTGCCCATTTTCTGCCCTTGGTTTTGCTGCTCCATCCCAAACTGCTTGCTCCTAAAGGGAGAAGGAAGCCAGAAAACAGGATCTTTTCCTAATGCATTTAGGGTGTTCAGTGTGGTTAGGGTGGAAATGAGAAGTGAGTGAGAACTTGCTTTTCTGCTCTGGAAGGACAGTCTTTGATTTTGGTAGCTTCTACCCCCTGAAATCTGAACATGCAAACACACACACAAAAATGCACCACCAAAAAAGACTGAGTTCAAGAAAACCACCCGATTTCATTTGAAATCCAACTCTTTAAGTGTCCTTAATGTTTTCTTGAATGAAAACAGTGCTTGCCCCATGAAAGATGGTGCAAAAAAAAAGGTCAGAGCATTCCATTCTGCAAAGGTGCAGACACACGGACCCTGAACATCATCTGAATGTGCCTGCTCAGTTTTAACGCGGGATTGTGCTGAAGTCAGGACTGTGAAAAAGTTTTCATCTCAGTGAAAACTATCCTTTCTTTGGTTGGGAAAATAAAAGTTTTGACCAAAACTTTATGATTACTCTATTTATGATGCTGGGACCAAACTATAAATGCAATTTGTGTATCGGAAATCCCCGTGAAATTTCAATTAAATTTGATATGTGTGCTTTCCTTTCCTAAGAGAGTTTGTTTCTGGGCCAAATTCTTCTGTCTTTATTTATACATTAGTAAGTGGAATCTTTCTTGCTGCACGCTTCGGAGTCCGATCCTTTTCTTCCAAACTACTGCAGGTTTCCCCAAGAAAAAAAAAAGAAGACAAAACACATTCTAACAGCAGTAGCTCTTTTTCCCTCGCTCTCCATCTGGTACGTGATCTGTGATCATACCTCTAGGTCATTACGCTTGTAATGTTTATTGGAAAAATCAATCTTTAACTTTAAGACTTTACACAGGAAATATTAAAGTAAATTAGGACCCTATACATCCATTTTCAAATTTCCTTTCGACCTCACAGTACCTACTTCTTTCATGAAAAAAAAAAAATCAAGATTTTTTTTTTTTTTCCAAGCTGTTCCATTTTTGCATAACTGACAAAATTTCCTGGAAATACAATTTGCCCGGCTACCTTAGTTATTATCTCCAGCCCATATTAGCAGCTAAGCAGTTGTTGACATTCCCTTTCAATATTGCTACTAAAACTCCATGAAGCTTACGCAGAATTTATATACGAATGTCAACTCATTTTTAAAATATGTAATAGGAAAAGATCAGCCAATGCCTTTCTGGCCACCTACATTTCAGAAGGTATTGGCTGGTATTAAAGTAGTGTATACATATATATTTTAAGAAACCACACATTTTCTGGGCCAGAATCCAAAAGTATATAAAGTAGTTTAGTCAGTTATGACTGGATGAGGAGCTAGATGGAAAACAGAGCATTCTCAGAGGGTTTGGGTGCATGTGAATTTCTTTCCAAAATTAATGTGAGTGGGGGTCATTAATTTTACTTTTATTTTGGTGGATGAAATGTCGCTCTTCTGGATATTCTCAGGGCGGGACGTGAAGCCACATCTAGCGAAAGCAGGACCCTCCGGCCCCCGTCAGTGCCTTGCAGCGCTGAGGCTGAACACACCCCACTATTCATGCTGCTTCTGGGCTGGGACAGAAATGCTGTGACAAACAAAAATTAAAAAAATATATATTGCAGTGACAGTTTGGGGTGTGAGGACAGACAGCCTCGTGGGGTGAAAGCCACTGAGGCAGACCAGAGCGGTGAAAGGAGAAAATGCAAAGGACCAATGCTCCGGGCTCGTGCACTCTCTCTGGGTCTGATCCTGCACCGCTCAAGTCCGTGCAAACTTTGCCCCTTGCAGCTATGGAAGCAAGAAGAAATTTAAGCAATATTGACTTCTCTCCCTTTGCTTTTTGCACTTTTGAAAGGGGAACAAGGCTGCTTCGCAAAATCCATCGGGAAGATGGATCTGTATGTAACGGGGCTATCTCCAGGTGAAGGCACCGGTGAAGAGCAAGATATTCTTGTTCTTTACTGTTGATATTTGCCCCCTTTAATATCATTAGAGCTGATGTGTCCTTGAGGTTTCTCATGGAACCAGCTCATCTTTGCTATCCCAAGAAAATGTTGTGTTTAAAACATAGCTAAAAGCTGTTTGAGGCTGTGTCTTTAATGATGCCAATGGGAAGGTTGTATAACATCAAAATAAAGTTCAAAAGTAATCAGATCTCTCTTTAAAAAAAAAGTAAAATAAAAAGGCGACATTTCTCTTGCATCCATCAGCTGTAGACCCAGCTCCTTTTCATAACAGAGCACACAAGACACCGTAATACACAGTCAAAACCAAAAGCACGTGCTGCCATGAAGTGAGACTGAATGTGAAAACCTACGAGGGAGAGGCCAGATTCACTGGTGCCTCTTGGTGCTAAGGTGGCTCAGCCATCTGCAGGGGCCGAGGGGTCACTGCGACTCGCAAAGCCCCAGGGATGCAGGGGCTGATGCTGTGGCGACTCTAGCAGCTGGCGTGGGAGCAGCATGAGCCCCCCCTGCACATAACCTCACTCCAGGCCACCCCAGACCAGAGATGGGATCCTGGGAAGTGCAACCAACAGAGCTCCCAGTTTTGCAAGGATGGCAAGTTTTTTCTCCTCTTCACACAGCCAGCATCAGATGTTAATTTTTAGTCATGAGATCTCTCTCTCAGATTGACTCTATCATTTATTTCCAAGCCCCTGGGCTATTGTAGGCTGGACTTCATTTGTTTTAAACTCCTCTGCCTGGGACCTATTGTTCTGTGCTGCTGGTTCACGGCTCTGTAAGTCATTACCAGCTCCATCCCTTCCCCCAGAAGGAGCCGTTGGGTCTTTTTTTGATTCTTTTTTTAACATAGAAAATTAGTTTTGTGGCTGCAAAAAAAGAAAAGCCCTGGAATCTCTTACTTCTTAAAAAAAAAAAGAGAAGAAAGGAAGGGCGATTATGTTACAACGCAGTGCACCAGAAAGTTTACTAATGACCTGCCTGCAACCAAATGGCTAAGCAGCCAAGCAGGACCAGAATTTGCGGCGTGACTCAAGCCTGATCCAAGATGCTCAGATGCAGCTCAGGATTTCCCCAGCACGTCAGGCTATTCAGAGCAAAACTGTAGGTATAGGCAATTACGGAGGCAGCTGACAGCTGCAAAGAAGCCTGATCCAAACTTTCCCAGGGCTCTGTGACGTCTGGATCACAAGTCCGCAGGTGACAAGTGGCGTGTCTTTTATCCTTTCCTTCTTCTGCAGGTGTGAGTCATTCATGTGTTCCATTGCTCAAACACACCCGGAGCTATAACCTTGCAGGCACAGCACTCCCAGGAACAGAACCCATATCCTTGAAAGACAACTGGAAATCACTAGTGGGGAAGAGAAAACGCTTTGTGAAAGCGTTGAGCAGTAGGTTTTACCTGGAGAGTAATCACAGGCTGTGTAGGGCCCGATTAAAAGAGGAAGAGAAAGAAGAAAAAGAAGCCAACAGCATTTTCCTTTGAGGTATGACCTACTAATTTAACATCTTGTCTTTCCCCCAGATACAGGCAGCCATGTCCTTACCACCTTTTGGGATCATCCATGCAAAGGGCTCTCTGCAGACTACCCCTTTAGACAGTGGAGGACATGGAGGTGGAGCAGACCTGGCAGATCTGATCATCAGATGATCCAAACCAGCCCTATGGGCAAGGCCATAATTTCACCCTGTCACTCACGTATTAAGCTCCTCACAGTACAGTTTTGGTGATTCTACTTCTCTTCGAGGGAAGGAGAAAGTCCTGGGAGGCCAGGAAGTTTTCTTTCTGGTGGGGCAATATTCGGGTGGTTCTGGGACCCATTTAACCTTAATCCACCCTTGGCTTAATGTCTTGAATTCCTTCTCCGCGTATGGGCTGCCGCTCCATTCCAATTTCATTACACTCCCAGCAAAGCTGCGAGGGCTCAGGGATGATATTGCCATCAAAAGCTGGAGGGTTTTAATGCCACGGCTTCCATGGAAACTTCTTGTGAGCTCACCCGCTCGCCTGCATTATTTCCAGCTGTGCTCACAACTTCATATAGAGAGGATGCAGGAGAGGCAAAAAAGTTTACACCACTTGTCTTCTACATCTCGCAAAGAGAATGGCAGGTCCTGGGCACCGGGGAGAAAGGAGCATCCATTTCAGATCATCTGGGGATGGTGTCTGCAGAGAACTAGGGTGCAGACAGGCGTTGTCTTGGCATCAAAAAATTTCTAAGGAGGTAAATCACCTTCTGCCATTTCTCTTAAAACAGGGCATGAGAAAAGCATAATCCTCATTTCTCAACAAACACCAGGAAAGGAGTGATGGGCCGTAGCTCTTTCAACACAGGCCAAAGCCAACAGGTTCTTATGGACCTCCCTGATGCTTGAGAAGCCCCTTGCCAGGGTGAGTCATGCTAAATGAGGTGGGCATCCCCAGTCTGCCCCCGCATAAAGTCGATCTGCTTGGATCCTGGTGGTTGCACGCAGCCTGGCTGAGTGCACAGGAGGAATCAGAGCATCCATGGCTAACACATCTCATCCCCAGTGTGCTTTCAGCAGAGAGGCATAGAGAGAAGCTGGCCGGGGGGGAGCAGGGAGAGGCAGTGATGCTCACCACTCCAGCTGTCTGCAGGCCAGGGGTAGTATCGTCCCTCATATTCCCAGTGCTTTATTCCCCATCAAAAACCTTTAAAGGCTGCGGGGTCTCCGGAGATGAGCAGCAGGATGAGAAAGAGCAAATATGTATGTATTATAGCTGGCAGGTGGGAGGGGGACAAAAAAAGTGGCAAAGTCATGAAGTAGAAGCAATATCCCACTAAAACCAGTGTTTGAAATGAGGCAGAGGTTTATGCATTTCAGGAGCTGTTGCCTCCAAGGGTTGTACTGTCCTGCTTATTTTTTGTGGCTTGAGAGCAAACAAGACGAAAGCTTGACTTACAGTTTGCTTGCACTTTTAAGAAGAGAAACTCAGCAGGCAATAATATATCTGGGACTTCTCAGGGTGTTGCCCAGTTATTGTTCCACCAAGGCCAAAATGCAAGTCCTGGGTTCCAAGGGACATAGAAATCCCAGCCCTCCCCAGCTTTGTGCAAGACAAATTGTGGTGTACGCTGCAAAGCAGTCGGTCTCTGAGATCTGCAGTGTAAATATTTGGGAAGCTGCACTTACAGTCTTGTAGGCATATCACTACCAAATCCTGCTGTCCTTGTCTGAGGGGGAAAAGTGTGGAACTAAGAAGATGAAGGAATGAAGCACCCCTCCCCAAATCTAAAAGTCATGGGGAGGTTTGGGATAACACCACTGATGACAGCACAGGCTAAATCTCTGATTGTAGGATTTTTCTGGCATTGCTACTCAAGCTAGCTAGAGTCAACCTTGCTGAAGATGGCATATGGCATGTGCTTTGGCTTGGACCCCTCCAGCCTTGTGAAAACATCTCATGATGTGTAAGTGGACCCAGAGGGGACACCACCTTCAATCACCTTCCTTCTCTCTCCCTGGTCTCATATGCCAAGTGTGAGCTTTAGACGCATGGACCATCTCCCCTTCATTTTGCCCACCTCCTAAGGCTGTATCTTGGCTCGGTGCAGCAGCCTGGCTTCCCACCCTGCAGCGCCAAGCTCGGAAACAGCCACCAATGGGGCCCCTTATGTGTGACCAACGACACTGAAACTTGTAGCTCTGAAGAAGAGGTGGTGTGGCACCTCCCAGGGCATCTTTCTGAGTCCTTGCATTAAATGTGTCCTCCTGCTGCAGCACCGTCACACTCTCAGAGACAAGGACTGAAGGAGGTCTGAGTTTCATGGACATTTTCCTGTCTGAATCAGCCAGCATTTGGGCTGTGGATTGAATGAGCAGCCCTAGGAAGCGTGATTGCTGCCAGAATTTTAAATTCGATAAAGTCTGCATCAGATATTGTTTATTCTCCATCCCCCTCTGCAGCACCCAAGGTAGGTGGGTGGGGAGCAGTGTCATCGCCTCCCTCTGGCTCACACTTTCCTGAAGGCACAAGAAGGAAATACAAACTCTCTAAAGCTCCATCGCCCCATCCAGGATAGCCTTCATTGCCCCCTTATTTTTTTCTAAACATTTCCTGGTATCTGGTGTCTTCTCAAACCCTCTTTTCTGGGCGACAGGTGACTGTGAGGTTCTCATTTTTCTTGCCTTCCAAATTTCAGAGGAGCTTATGAGCAAAGGAAGCAAGGGTAGCCAGGAGCCACAGGATCCAGAAGGCAAAGAAAACTGCCTTCAAATTTCATCTTGTTCTGTTTCACTCTGTTCTCCTTAGCAGAGCAGGTTGGATATCTCTTCCAGGCATTTCAGCTTCTTCTACCATGTGGGACAACTCAAGACCAGGACTCAAAGTTGCCCCAGAAGTTTGGACCATGAGCTACTACTAAATTGGTGAGGGAGGAGAAGGTTTCTTGACATCACACTCAAAAGGACATGTTTCTTTGCTCTCTGCTGGAGATGGTAAATTACAGCTCCCACCACTGCTCCCAAATCCACTTTGCTGAATGACACACTAAGGGATGTGCAAGAAGTAGTCCTTTTATTTAGCCCTGGGAGTTTATTCTTGGGTTCATCCTGTGCACTTTCTCTATCACCCAGAGCAGCCAATCCAGCTCAAACAACCAGCTGTTTCAAGCATTTTGGCACAGTGCAGAAAAATGCCAGATGGCCAAGGAGGCAATCACCTAGCAATGGAGTAAGCGATCGCAAGCCTAGTTCTCTGTGAGAGAAGGACCAACAAGGGGCTTAAGTTGCCATCAAGGCTTGCAAGCGCCTTTCCTTCTCCCAGGCAGTAGAATACCTTTCAGGGAAACCAGTGCCATGTATGACCATAGCTGGGAGATGCTTGTGCTCCATCAGCTCCCAAAGGCTCCGTCCAAACTGCAAAAGAGAGGACCCAGGACAGACAGCAGTCTCTGTGGGAATTCACTCGTATTTTTTCATACTAGTGTCTTTCCCTACGCAAAACCAAAGTTTTGCTTCCTTTGCCACACTGACAGCAGTTAAAATAATGTGGTGGTTCTGGGTAGAAGGATCTGTAAACATCACTGTTGCAAGGGAAAAATGGTTCTCAGAGGCTGCGATGAAAGCATCAAACTTGTATTAAAAAAAAAAAAAGAGGTGAAAATGATGAGAATAGAATCTGGCTAGCCTGAGGGCTGAAAGAATTACTGTTCATGGGACAAAAGGAGCACTGCATGAGAATAAATTCATTGTCCGTGGCCAAATTTGCAGAATTTGCTTCTATTTTGCGGTACCTTAATTTTAGAAGGGACTCAACTTGAGACAAACCATAGGGACATGATGGGTGAGTTGAGCTCAGCATTGTCCTGGGGCCCTACTGGAATCCCTCCTTGGGCAAACCTCAAAAAGTAGGGGTATCCAATATGCCAGGTCCCTCTTGAAGATGTTTGTGTGGACACTGAGGAGACAAAAACAATCCTGGATTTTAAAGCTGAAGACCTCTTGGAGGTATAAATTTTGATCCATTAACTGAGGGAAGGGTGAGGAGGTGGACCCCCATTCTCAAAAGAGATCTTAGTTTGCTTGTGCCTAATATTTGGAGGGGAGAGGAGGTGACAATCTGGGGATGGTCCTTCTTATATCTCTATCTGGTACCTACATGTCCTGAACACCAGCAATGCCCACCATCCTTTTCTCTGCTGACCACTTATTGCTCCAAGATTTTGAGCCCACTGGAGGAGACCCAGGGAGGAAAAATTCCAGCTTGGCTTTGCAACACCCCCTTTGCTTCCCTGCACCTTCCCCACATGGCAGCGAGCTGGCAGTGGACAGGGATATAACCCTTCATTTCAGATGCCCATGGCAGGATGAAAATAAACCAGCACCATGCAGTGTCCTGCTGTTTTTCGGGAGACATCCCAGGCATGGGAGCGGTTGCTGCTGAATGGAAAGCAGGATGGCTCCCTGTTATCCTCCCAGTTTTTATTTCCTTAGCTCTCCCGATGATACAGTTTGAAGCACAGAAGTGTTCTGTGAGGAATGTGTTTCAGGATGAAGATGAATACTTCGGAGCTTGACAGCATAAACACTGAGAGCTTGTTTGGCTTCTTCCAGTGCCAGCTCCCTGGATGGACGCAGAAAGGCCCTTTGCCGCCCATGGAGGCTCTTTGGTTCCCTCTGATGAGTTGGAGCTGTTCTGACCCGAAGCAGATGGAGTCAGTTATTTACACCACGTTCTCCTGGGGTGCACTCTTGACCCACTGCTCACTGGTCTCGATAGACACATGCACTGGTGCCGGCTGATTGTTTCGGTATGACACAGAGAACATTAGTGGAGCAAAGCCAGGCAGAGGCCCCTCGGAGAATGAGCAACCGATGGGGATGGAGTGCTGGGAGAAGCCTTGCCAGTCCCATGCTGAGCAGCTGTGCCTTACATTCGGGTGGCAGGAAGGGAAGGAAAGCCACCTCGCTGGCCCATTACAGGCTGGGCTGGGTGGTGGGCAGTGGTGGGGTGAGCAGGGGATGACACCCTTGATGGGATGTCAGTAAGGGCTGGGCATTGAGCATGATGTGGAAGGCAGGGGAAAAGGAGGGCAGCTCTGAGATGCATTGGTCTGGGAAGCCCCACAGGAGACAATTTCAGGGGTCAAAGATGACTCAGTATGTCCAGCCTCTGCCTGATGCTCTGAGGAGCAAGGCAGAAGGACATGCTGAAGTCCTTTCCGCTCCAGTTCCCTAGCCATCATTTGACCATGTTCATTTGGGGGACCCATCTTTCCTTTACCTTTACCTCTCCTGCCCTTTAACCCTTGAGTCAAAATTTGGAGTCCCTTGAAACGTGCCCAGAGCTGAGAGAAGTGCCGTGAAACTCAAAACGCTATCATCTCCTGCAGCCGCGATGCCCAGAGCCGGCACGATCGTACCTGCACGATAGCGGAGCACAGCAGGCAGCTGCTGTCCTGGCTGCTGCAGGGGGAGAGGTGAAGGAATTTCAGAGACAGCATTTGGAGAAGGGTGTTAAAGAGTTGCAAGGACTTCAGCACGTGATGTGTATGATTCCTTGATACAAAGCCAGCAGAGACTTACTTGCTCCCGCTCTGCTTTAACCCTTCTTTCCATTTTTTTCTACCACTGAAAGAAAGTTTCAAGCTCAGAAGGAGCAAAGAAAGATTAAGTAGAAGGAGTTACATTTTCCTGGCTGCTATCAAAACCTCTTTTCCAACTTTCTCCCCCCCTTTTTTTTCTTTCTCTTTGCACTGACATACCTTTGACGTTTTATGAGCTGAACTGTATTTCATTGCACGAGGCACTGGCAGACAATCTGAGAGCCTTTTATTCTGAGGTGCCTTTCAGCTTCCACGCTATGATCTATATCGCCTCAAGCAAGAGCCAGGTTGCAGCCATGAGCCTGGCTGACATTTTACAGCGAAAGGGGAGTGAGGCACCAGCTTATAAAAGTGTTTGAAGACCCAAGTGTTGCATATTAAGATATGCCAAGTTTGAACTCTGTGCAGCATGCTTGCTTGGCTGAGATGCTTACCTGGGGTAATTACTGCGAAGTCTACAACGCTGGAAGGGCTAACACAGCAACTTCATCAGTGAGTTTCACCAGCTGCGACTGGATCCAAGACCAGCAGAAGTCCCTGAAGTGAGCAGTTAACCCGTGGAACCACTCGTCAGTTGATGTGATGGACACAAAACATGACATGATGGGCTTGAGAGAAAGAGTCCTTGGAAGAGAGATCCATCGGAGATTGCTAACTAGACGTACTTCAGCCAAGAAATGCCCTATGCAGAAAATGGTCAGCGGCTGGGTAATATGGTCAGAGGGTCAAGGGTAATATCAAATATGTTCATCCTGTTTCATGTCCATTGAAGATACTGGGTTATATGGTCACTTGCTACAAGTCAGTGTCCACCCTGCCTCATCCTGAATGAAGTGGTGAAGCTATTTTACCATGAGCAAGCAAGGAGAACTGGGAGCTTCCCATGGCTGAATTATATGTATTTTGCTTTGGAATGTATCTGTGGTGCAGCAGCATCTCAGTGGCCCAGTGGAGGCTGATGTTGCTTTGGTCCCACAAGGATAAACCAGATCCTTCTTCACCTCAAAGAGACAGGAGTTAAGAGAAACAGAGGCCAGAAATCTACTGAGAAAGCAAGTGGCAGAACCAGTCAGTGAATCCAGCTTCCTTGGACTGGTTTGCTCAGTCCTTGCAGACAGTGAATTGCTTATAGTGAATCAGGCAGAGGGCCTGATTCAGTGGAAAGTTCCTGGCTCGCCTCAGTGGGTTTTGAATCACATCTAAAGGAGAAATAAACCCTATGGGCTGCCTCAACCTAGGGCTTGAGTGGGGCTTCATTTTGTTTTGTGGGATCTGCAGGTGGTGCAGCCTACGAGAGAGAGATGGGGGGAAGATCACAGCTGAGTTTTGGGAGGTTTCATCAGTGCACTCTGACCACAAGTGTCAATCTGACCTGATGTCAAGCAGGTTTAACAGCCAAATGCTGGGCTAGCTTTCTTTCCAAGAAAAGAGCCAGTTGACGCTGCTACTGTCTATCTGATGTGATCCGCATCACGAATAGCACAGTCTGGGACTAGCCAGGGTGCAGTGTGAATCCACAGGACGGGCTCTGATCTGCCTTGGCTTGGTGTAAATCAGCAGTGCCCAGTCTGACTTTAAAGGAGTTACAGTACCACACTCTGAATGCTTCCAACTTCTGCCTGGGGTGAAACCTACTAAAAAGTATCCGGGGGAAGATTTGTGCTCAAGTCTCTCTCAGAAGAGGAAAGTGAGATGGTGCCCAGAGATGTGGAGCTTTTGGGGATGGCAGCAACTTGAGAAGGACTCCTGCAGAAAGGCACGAAGGCTGGTGGCTATCTGTTGGAGAACGAATCAGGCAAGCCAGAGAGCTTGAATTAGCAAACCAGCATTGATTGAAATCCCTTTCTGATTTGACCTTAGATGAAACTCAGGATGAGAGAAGCAATAGTTGTAATTTGGGGAGTTTGTGGTGTGGCCTTTTCCATATGCCACATCAACACTTCACCTCCCAGTGTCCAAACACCCTCTGACGTCAATGGGCTGTGCTCAAAGTTCAGTGCATGCTTCGAAGGGCTCAACAGGAGAGGATAACTCCCATCACTACAAGCTACCTAAGGAGGGCCTGAATGTGCCACCAATCAGGATCTTAAAGGTTAGCCGAGTGCTTTCTGGAAACATACCTAGATGACCTGGATGACATACCTGGGTGAAAATCACAAGCCTACATCATGCAGAAGGCTGACTAAGGCTTCCTAATGTCTACATCTGATTTCAGAAGCGATGAATCCAGAATTTATGACATCCAATTTCCTTTCTCAAACAATATCTTTTACGACAATGACAACAGAGCAGAAGAAAAAAATAGTTGTGTCACACATGAGCAGCGCATTATTGATTTTGGATATGCAATAGAATATATTAGCAATAACGAATGATTGCAATGCAGAGATATATTGACTATTTTAGATCCTTTTTAATTGCATGTTGGGTGTCTGAACAGTGCTTCCACAATTTGTCTTGGGTGAGAAAAACATGCTTTAGCTATAAAACTGCTTTTAATCACTTTTATTTCTGTATGTTAACTTTCTTACCTTCTACAAGCTTGCTTCAGGTTAGCAAGTTTGAGATAAATCCTCTGCCAGTGTAAACCAATGCCTCCCTTTTCACATCTGTGGTGTAAGGCAATTTTACACCTATAGAGGATTTCCCCCAGTGAGGGGTCAAGGTCTTTCTGACCCCATCTGAAAGCCTGCAAAGCTCAGATAAGAAGTGTGGTTTCACGAGAAGGTAAAGGATGTTACAGCAAGCTGTGGGAGAGAGCAGGCAGCTGCCTAATTCTCTAGGTCACACAGTGGCTGCATCTGAGCCTGACCATTAACTCCAAGAACTGATGCTGCAGAGGTTTCCCAGTCTGAGGACTCACCCCAGCTCTGTTTCCTGCTTGCTTGAAGTTGCAATGAGGCTTTTCTCACAGCCTGTATTTTTGTGCAGAAACAATGGTTGGTCGTTTTTTTTTACTGAACACCTAATCCCATGGCCAAACCCCACACTACTTGCTTCTCTCCAGAGAGCAGAGAAAGCAAGTGGGGCCTGGCTGTCTCCAATGCTGTTGTGGCTGGATATGGACAATTTTCTTTGAAGCTCTCCTATTTCAGTGGCCACCTTGATAAGAAGATTCTATATAGTTGGGATCACAGA
>VZTV01037739.1:0-16916 GCA_013400875.1 Anhinga rufa
TAGATCATATCTGGTGCCAGGGTGTTGCCTAATGTGAAAACAGATAATGTGTTGGTCACATTAAAATGTCCTTACAGTAAACTATCAAAATGTGATATTAACGCCACATTTTGCTCTCTTGTTTAATGGATTATATTAGTCATTTGGGGTAAAATTAAACATGGAAATGGTATATGACTTGGTTGACACACTTTTGGTATCCCATGATTAACCAATATGAACTTTTCAGTGCCAGGTATGAGTGCTTTTTACAGCAGGCCAGTGAAGGGGAGTGTTTCTTGTGTTAATATTCAATAATTGGGGGTTGAGCTTAAACCTGAGTGCAAATGTCTATCTAGCCTTGATGGTAAGAAATGCCCATCTAACCTTGTATCCAATTGACAAAAAGAGGATAGCTAAAGAGTGGAAGATCAGAACAAGTATCTATTTGTATTTTCTTCCTCCCTCCTCCACGACCGTTTTTTTAATTTAAAACCTATGGTTTAGGAAATTCCTGAAGAATAGATTGCTGTATCTTTGCATTAAGTAGAATAATGTTTTTGTTTCCATGATTGTACTTGAATCTTGAGGGAGGTGGGGAAAGGTGTGTCCACAGTTAGTTGAGACAATCTTTTAATTCCCAAAAGCTTATTTTTAACTATAACAGGAAATTTTATTGAATTTTTGTCTTGCTGAATTTTCAGCTTTAAGGAGGAATATACTTCAACAGGGAGCTTCCTGACTTAATTATGTGTTGTATGGAGAGAGTTAATTTGATTTCATGGAGTATCTTCATATTCTTAGAATAAGAAGGAAGCTGGGAAGTTCCTGACATTTTTGCTTGGAAAAGCCATTTTGACTACTTTGATCTTACTTCATAAAGTCTTTCTTCCTCTCTTTGTTCTCTGATGAATCCCCTCTTGTCAAGGCATTTTAAGAAGCTNGCTGACTTGTAGGCAAAAATATAGTAAAAAAAAAAAAAAAAGCTAGCTTAAATCCCAGTTAAAAGTCCATTTGGATTCTAATGCTGTTCTGTTTACAGCACCACCTGCTACTCTCCCCCTCCCCCCCAATTAGTAACAGTGTTAGATAGCATATCCTAAAGTGTTTCCACCACTGGAAAGGTTTGGTACTTTGTTAAAGAACAGAAATCCTGTAAACAGCAAACATGCATTTGCATTTATTATTAGATGTTAGTATATATGAAATGCTTCATGAGAGTTCTCTTCTTAGGGCCTTTTAAAAATATATTTGAAGCTGCTAAAATTTCCTTTGGAAAAAGAGTTCAACAGCACTGGAATACTTTTTTGACTATTCAAGAATGGACTGTAAAGAAAAAAAAAATAATTTGATTGCTAAGAGTTAGTTAGCAAGTCCGTTCTGTCTGTATTAGATCACTTTAACATAGTATATGCCAGTATATAATGCTTCTGTAAATATTTATAATCATATACAGTAATGGAAGATGATATTTTAGCTGTGTACAGCCTTGAGGTAGCTGTCATGGGAAAAAATGGAAAAGGGCAAAAATACACAGGTGGGACAGTGGTTGGAGGGAGAGCTCTATTTTAGGCAGCTATGGCTGTTTGACTGCAGCTGCTGTGTGTTGACACACAACAATTTCAATACTGTTCGTCTGTGTGACTTGCTTTTGAAATCATGTGTTTCTGTAGCAGGCAAGTAATCTTCAGAACGCTCCCCTGTAATACAGAGTTAAAAGTAGAATGTTCTAAGGACCAATGTAACACCCTAAACACTCGTTGCCTGGTTGCTGCGGTGCTGTGTATAGTAACAGTGTATGTGTCTACTCTAAAGTTAACCAACCTATGATGACCACATGCTAACCAGAGACGTCCAAAGTACTAATCTTGTTGCCCTTACTCCTGACTCGAGGGATGACTGCTGCAGCAGCCTGTCTGCTGCAGCACTTGCTGCATGCAAATTGAAGCATCTGTTCTTGGGGGGGCAGGCATGAGGAACCTTAACTGGGTTGTTACCTGCTTAGATCTCTCCAAGAGGATGATATTCCAGTAGGATGGTCTGTATCACCTTTGGCTTCTGTGGGCTGTGCCATCACTTCAGCCAGCCTGGACTCCAGGCCCTATGCTCCCGTTACTCTAGTTTCTTCAAACAGTGTCATTGTGTCAAACACTACAAGATTAAAAGAGTTGCAATATTTGTTAGTGTAACTTGGAAACGTTATATGTTTTCTTGAATGATTTAGTAACATTAAGCTAATAATTTTGTTTTCCTACTAGAATTCATACTATTCTTCAAAACCAAGTGATACGTACCCTCACAGACGCATTAGAGGACACCTTGAAAATGCAGGACCCATCAGAAGACACTTTAAGGTACAGATCAGCTTTTATCAGATGTTTTATGTAAAATGGTGATTTGATCCTGTTGAGTTCAGTAACAGCAAACACATTTTTGAAGGAATTAAATGCCATGAAAAATAGTGTCATCATAGCCTAATGAATTCCATTGAAACAATGGGATGCTTAGCTTTTAGTAGGTAAGATTGCTTGCAGTAGATTGAGCAGGGTTGTCCAGTACTGTACCTGTGCAGTTGAAATAAATAAGCTAACTGCAAAGTTGAGAATGAGAACTGCAGAAACTAGACAATGACCAGAAAACTCATCTGTCCAAAAAATAACCTGGTCAGCTTTCTTTTCTTCACCTGATGCATGCAGAAGCCTGAACTATTTCCAAAGACTGGGAGACACGAATTGTATTGCTTTCAAAATTGTAGTATTGTTATTTTATTAGGCCTTGCATAGATTTTGGGGGATCTAATCTCTTGTGTATGCCCTGCATACTGCTATCTATGCATTAAAAAAAAAATAATTGTGAGGTTTTATTCTCAGGGCCTCAAGATGGTAAAGGGGTGGACAACTGCTTCTGGAGTAATGCAGCGGCTTTCTAATGCCTTTTGATTGTAAACTATATTGTGGGTTCAGCAGAAAACCAAAAACCACTTTCTTACTTTTCTGCTGACTGTGGCATGCTATGCCTGGATCCAGTTAGAGCTCCTTATAGTAAAACAACTTACTCTCATTTTCTACCCTAAAATCACCTCTACTTATTTAACAGGTGTGTTCTCAAGAGTAAAATAACACACAGAATAGGTAGTCACCTTTTCTGTTTTGTAGATAGTGAAGTTGAAGTAAAGTTTTGATGGCTAAATTTAAGTGGCTGGCATTTTGGCTGAAATTTTGAAAGGGAGGGCAGTTGTAAGTGTGGGATTTTTGTTTGGTGTGTGGATTGTTGTTGTTTGTTTGTTTGTTTTTCATTTCTTTCCCTTCCCCCTCAGACCTAAATGTAAGAGAACTGTTGGCTAAAAAGGCTTTCAGGCTCTCCTATTTAGGTGTGCTTTGCCAGTCAATCTTAGTCAGATAGCTAAGCTAACACTAGCAAAAAAATCTGAACTTTATTCTGCTGGAAAAAAAAGTCTTTCTCCAAGCTGAAGTTAACAAGTTTAGAGAGTCAGCCTGATATAACTATTTTAACATGTAAGGACATCATAGCCTCTTAATCAATATCCACTCTGTATTGTCAGCCTACAGGAGATGGAGAGCTCTTTAGCACTGGCTGCCATAGCATTGAGGCAGTGTTGGTAGTTGATGTAATATAGAGAAAATGGAAGGCTGCCTTCATTTACATCAGCCTACGGTTCCGCTGGAGATTATGCAAGTGTGAAAGTGTCCACTTAAGTTGGCATTGCACGTATATATGAATATTGCTGTATCCAATGATCTATCCCATGGTGCTTTAATATTTGTAGGGGAAATAGCATATGCACTCGTATTGCAGTTTGCATATGTGTATAGCACATTTATCATTGCCATGGAAACAGCAGTGCTGATTTGACTTAATTTCATCAACTTTTTTTTTGTACATTTAATTTCCTCCTGTGTAACATAGAGGGTTTTTTCCTTCCTATGCTGTTGCTGAAACCTGCTTAGGAAGGTGACTTGACTGCCTTCTACAGTCAGATAAACTTTCTTGGCTAATGAGTTAAGAAAACAAACATATAAACAAACAAAAAACCTCACCAAAAAAAACATGCATACAATCTGTTCCCTGCCACCCTACCTCCATCCCCCCCTCACCCCCCAACAAACAAACAAATAAACAAAATAAAAGAAACAAAACTAAACCTCACCACATTTCTTCTTGGTATATAAAATGGGGGCATTTTAACTTAATAAGCAAAAAAGGGGGTTTACTTAAGAGTATTTTGAAAAAATATATGGTTTTGCAGTATGTTAAACTTTTTTTGGGCAAAAATATTTTAGAACAGCAGTTTTATAAAGGATCTGAAGAAATCTTATAAAATTTTAAAAGTCCTTGTTTTAATGACACCTTGCAATGAATCACTAAGCCAACCTTTAAGTGGGCACAGGCATAGTAATCTTTAGTTCTAAACTTCATTCACTGTTCAACATGGTTCAGTGTAGTAACGGCTGTGGTGGGTTCACCCCAGCCAGCGGCCAAGCACCACACTGCTGCCTGCCTGCTCTCCCCTCAGCTCCCCTTCCTCCCCCAGCAGGATGGGAGAGAGAATATGGAGAGCAAAAGTGAGAAAAGTCATGGGTTGAGACGAAGACAGTCTAAGAACTGAAGGAAAGAGGAAGAAAAAAGTGATGCAAAGGCAGTCAGTCACCACCTCCCACAAGCTGACTGACACCCAGCTGGTCCCCAAGCAATGGCTACCTGCTCCAAAATCCCCTCCCTTCAGTTTCTGTTGCTGAGTAGGAGGTTACATGGCACAGAATATCCCTTTGCCCAGCTGGGTCAGCTGTCCCAGCTGTGTCCCCTCCCAGCTTCTTGCCCACCTCTGGCCTATTTCCTGTGGGGCAGAGTGGGGGAAAAAGAGAAAGCCTTGGCGCTGTGCAGGTACTGCTCAGCAACAGCCAAAACACTGGTGTGCTACCAGTGCTGTTTTAGTCACGGATCCAAAACACAGCACCATGTGGGCTGCTGTGAAGAAAAGTAACTCCATCGCAGCCAGACCAAGTGCAATGGCATATATTTGCTCATATAGACTTATTTCAGAGCCTTAGTCTATTGGTTCAAAGGCATTGTCATTAGCATTATTTATAAAATAGTCTTAAGGCAAAACTAGATGTCAGTTTAGCAGATTTTTTTCTTACTTTAGACCAGAAGGTAATGATGTTTTCCACATACCTTAAGTGTCTCATTTTGCTCAAAGCTATGTGTGACTACAGTGCCCACATACCAAATGTGTATATATATGATCTGTTAATGTTGTCTACAGCTGGTTCTGTTCTACATTAATAATACCGCTATTCTCTTCCCTCCTCACTTATGGAACACTTGGATACTTGAGTTGAAACCTTTAAGCTGTGTGTAATCTCATTTTCAGTATCTTGTACCTTTTTCCCCCTCTCTTGATTTGTTCTGCTCCTTTGCTTGTTGTCATACCAATGCAGTGGCAAACCACTCAGGCCTTCTTTCTAGCCACCTATGTCAAAGCAGAGAACCACAGCAGCTGTGAGGGGAAACGGGAACTTTTAATCTTAACTGTGCTCAGGGGCTTAACGCAGCATTAAAAATGCCCTTTGGTTTCCCCTATGGTAGGCATACACGTGCTTAAAGAATTTACTTGCACTTAGCTGTATTGTGCCTGGACTCTGATACTTCTGGGGAAAGGGGTTAGTTTTTAACAGCCTTCTGCAAGTGTCCTCTGCCTACAAGCACCATTAGAGTAACCATGGGGGACTGATGGGACCAGCTTCTTGGTTATCTCCTGCATAGTAGGTGGGTGAAATGATTTGGGAGATAACAAAACCTATGTATTTGCATAAAGGAACCTCTGTTCTGTACAGCCTTTTCTTTGCTGTTCGCCACCAGTGGAAAACGCAGTAGAAAAACTGGTACCAAACTTATTGCAACCTCAAAGCATGTGATTTTGCTTGAAGTGATCCTGATTTCACCAAAATAATCGGGTCATGCTCAAGAAGGTCTATTTCTATGGCATATTTTTTTCCCTCCTACTCTTAAAAAGTGTTTGTAAAAGATCACAAAGATTTTATATGGTCAGGATGTTTCCTCATTTTTTAGCTGGAAAGCAATTGTTTGTTTAAATCTGGGGGAGCAGAAACCTTTGAATTCAATGGACGAATATATACAGGAATGCTTTCTGTCAGGATCATGTTGGAAAACTTAAAACGGCAGTACTGGAAAATGGAGAAATTATGATAAATGGGTTTTTCTTACTCAAAAGATTTTATTTTTTTAACTGCCTATTTTGTTGGAGGTCTGAGTGCTTAGGAATGAAAACCTTTTTATAACTTTAACTGCTGTGGTTGGTGTTGATCGTGCTATATTCTTTCTGTGTATTTATCATGCCATTCACCTGTAAGCCTCTTGTTATCTCTGGCCTCTGCTCCTGTTCCCACACTAGGTTAGTTTACAGTATTCCAGTCTGGAGGTAACAAAGACATAGAGCAATGAACCTGTGTTCAGACCGTAAGATCTTAAAACTATAGGAAAAATACATATACTGACTTGTTTAGTGTGACTTTTTTTAAACTCACCATGTATGCCCACTGCAGGCCTGACATCGCTGAATTCGTTAGCAACAGTGAGATGTTGTCAAACGTTTTTTTGTGGATGCTGGTTTACTTAATGAAAGTTTGAGAAAGTGATAATGTACAATACATTCACTCTTTTCTATGAGAAAGATAATTTCAGGTGTGTTAAACAGTAAGTACAATACAGCAGTTCTTTGAGCCACATGGTAGCTAGTGGTCTGAGGAACGTTAAATGGGAAATAAAGGAAGAGGCTCTGCACTTGCAGGTGCATACTTCTGTTGTTCAGTACTGCAATTTTTGTATGTGTATAACTGTAAATATAAACTATTGAGTGTGGGTGCCCTCACTTTGCACTTCTTTTTTTCCTCCTTTTCCCCCACCCTTACAGAGCAACTTTGCAGATGGCCGTTTGCAATCCCATTATAAATCAGGCTTAGTACAGAAGGGTTTATATATTCAAGCTAAGTACCAGCGGTTACGTTCTGTTGGTGTAAGGGGATTTACCACTAATAAATTCAGAGATGGATTTTTGAGGAAAGAAAAGGTAAGTTGGCTTAACTTATTTTTCACTAAACCATTTATAAAATACAAATATTCATATGACCCATTCCAATTTTTAAATCCCCAGGGAGTAACTCCGATGGCATTTTCTGGAATATTGGCTCTTTGCACTTTATAGGCAATCTTGATTCTGCACTCCTGTTTCCTCCACGTTTATTCCATGGAAATGTTCTGAAACTTGCTTTGGGTAACTGCAGATCAGAGGTGGCTTCTGAGATTCTGCAGTTGCCTCTGTTTTCTGTATTCTCTCCTTGAGCTCAGGTGATTTCTCCTCCTATTTATAGGAAGAGAAAGTGGCCCTCTGTGTAAAAATACTATGTCCTCTTAGGCTACGGTTTTATATCAATGTGAAGGGCATTAATAATTTTTGACAACATCTGTGTGCTTCTCCTCTTTGTTATGTTACCTTAAATTAATCATGTGCTTTAAAGTACACACTGGAGTGCTGTTCTGAATAAAGCATCCTATTCTCTATAATGTCTGTTTAAAATGGTTTGATAAGTTCAAGCTGAAATAATTAGGCACATTGGTTTTATGATACCTTTTGCTTTGCAGTGTGTATGGGACAACAATAATCTTGAACTGCAGAAGAACTTTTGAACCATATAAAAATGTTACAGCTTTTGTGAGGATTAGTAATTAAAACATTCTAAATCCCTTATTAGAATTGATCAAGTATGATCAAAGTAGTATGAGGTTACTTGTGACATCAGAGAATTGGATTAGATGACCTAGGCAGCCCCTTGCAGTTCTGTGTTCCTATGCCAATTCCTGTTTGTTTTGTAATTCTGTGTCCACCTAGCTACAAGTAAATACACTTTCATAAGCATTTGTGGTTGGATTAGAGCTCAGTTCTTAGAGCACAGAAGCAGAAGTTCTTAAAGTAGTTTTCCAAAAAAACTCAAGTTTACAGCCCGGGGGGAGGGGGAAAAGCAAAATGCCAAAACCCCCAAACAAACAAAAACCATAAGAAAAACCAAACCCGTGGGACAAGGTAAATGGGTCACTTGTTAGTGAAGTATACTGGTGAATGCCTTTTACATTTGCGTGGACTCTGAGAAGTGTGATCTCTGAGGGCTAAATTGAGTTGGAATTAGTGGAAAATAGATGCAGAAGGATTTTTTCCAAAAATTGTGACCTTGTAAAGTGGGCACAGAGGTGCCATAATTTTGTTGTAGTGAGCTTTTCCCCAATAATTTCCAATGCTGTTCTGTAATTGGATATGAAGGGTCTTGTCTGGAACCTATAAAGCATGCTTAACACAGTCTGGCTGCTGGAATTCATGATTTGAATTAGGGAAGCATAATAAGATCAGAATATTGATTTTTAGGCCCAATGAAGAACTCGAGTGTCGTTGACTCGAAGTAAAATAAATCCTGAAGAAAATAAGTATGGCACAGCCATTTTCTTGACAGGAGCCTGGTTGCTGGTTGGCTAATTATTAAAACGCAAAGCTGTTCGTCAGATTCGAGCACTTCCCATATTTTGTTTGTTGTAATGATTAAACTTGAGATTTGTTAAACTGGTCTGAACATCTTTATTTCACCCTTTTGAAATAATTATGCATATGTACCCTTTAAGGTACAACCTTTACAGTTGTGCTGTTTCAATCCATAATTGAAGGAATCTTATATGTTACATACTATAGTGATACAGTACTTGGGAAAGTTGGGAGGCTTTTTTCCACTGTTACAACTTGACAGTAACAATTTTTTTTTTCTCTGTAGGGAAATTTAAATGTTGCAACAGAAACCTGAACTGAGCTGTGATCCTGAAGTTGAAACAGATAACACAGCAAAGGGAGCATCTGTTCATTTTTTGACAACTTTGTCAAGACTTAAAATAGGATAAAGGAACTAACCCCGTAACTTTCTTGATTAAAAATAACTTTATTTTTCAGTAGTGGAATGCTGCAGAACTTTTTTACAGTTTTAATAATTGCTTTTAAAGTGCAGTATTCAATTGAAACGTTGTAGTATGTACCTTTAGTTCCTTTTGCAAACCAGTCTCAAGAAGTCATTGAAGGGAGTCTTATTTATTGAATATGTTTTCTCTAAGCATGATGTTACAGATGGAAGTTGAGTTGTTATACCCAGAGGTTTATATGTTGAAAGTTTATTGCTTATGTAATAAAAAAAGGAGAAAAAAAAAAGTGCCTGAATTGTTTGGTAATAGCACATTAGCTCAGGATTTTCCAAGTAATGACCTTTTAGGTTGTGCAATAGATTTTACACCTCTGTTCAGTCATTTCCGTAAAACAGTATTTTGTATTATTAGTTTAATAACATACTTTGGTTTCTGATGTGTATATACATTTGTAAATTGTTAGAACGTTGGGACAACTTTCAGTATTTGATTAAAATGAATGGTAACAGGCAGGTATGTGATGTACTGTAGCAGTAGCTTATAACTGCACTGAAAGCATGCTTGGGTTTGTTAGAGGATTAGTTGGTCTGTATTCAGAATTATTCTCTCTCATTATATTTTGGTGTATGACATTCTTGACCAAGCCACATGTTCTCTAATCTTTTTCATCATAAATGATATGGTGGTTTCCTGGATTCTGAAATTGGGGCCTGAAGTATTTAATTACAAGAAAAACAAAAAACGTAAGTTTTTATAAGCATGTCTTCTAACAAAGCTGTTCATAATTGAAACTGCTTTAAATGCAGATAGCTTGTAATTTTGTTCAAAATCCCAGTAATTCTCTGAAGTTTATTGTACTGCAATATTGTTATGCTGTGTGCAAAACTCCAATGTTTTATAAGCAGCTATAAACAATATTGTGCTTATTTTCTGTTTATAGACTTTGCCTTAATACATAATATAGGGTTGTATGTATGTATTACAGATTTGTTCAGGCTTTTTATTGCCGGTAAATTAAAGATGCATAGCAAGTGGTTTTCAGACATCTTCTTATGTAAGAAAAAAGTTGTTCACCGTATCCACAATCTATGCAGGCTAAGGTTATTTCCAGCATTTCCAAGACAGTATTAGCCACCTAGAATGCAGGCTAGTCTCTGTTGTGGATAGTAGATCAGAATTCTAATACTGGGTAGAGGTATGCTCAGAGAAAAGGAAATCTGTTTTTTGAGTGGCAAGTCAGGATGTGACTTTTGCATGCTTTTTTGTAATTTTTTTTTTTCCACAATGCCTTCAGTAGAGAGACTATTTGAAAGTGTAGGTATGGCTCAGAACAGCTAAAATAGTGTCACTTAAAATCTTATGGGGTGTACTGCTTAGTGTTGGTAGGGAATAAACAGGCAGGAAGCGTGCCACATTCTTTGATGTTATGGTCATTCAACAATAACACCAGATGGTTTGTTTCTAAACCCGAAGTTTTCAGTTTAAATAACAATCATTAATGATTCAACTAGTTTTTCAGTAACTTTGACGTGCCTATGCAAAATGAGAAGCTAAAGGAGAGGAATTCCCTGGTCAAATAGAGGCAGGCAACTTTCTGCAGATAAGAAAATGTTTGTTTACTTATGCTGTCAGTGATGAATCTGGCAAAATCATCCCATGTAGGTTTACTGGGAGATGAAAATCAGGAACTGAAAGAACAGTTTAAGTGAGTCAACCCAAAGCAAATGTGGAATAGCTGCGGTTGAGCTGCCTGCTGGCAGGGGAGCGCTGCATGTAGCCTGCAGGTGAGGGCAGGTTACCCTCAAGCTGACAAGCTATTCGTACTGCTCCTGATGTGCTAAAGTGCTGTAAAACACATAAGAAGTGAAACCATATATGGTATAGGACAAACTACTGAAGCTGTATTGTCTTATTCAACAGGCTACTACTGTCTCTGTAAGCTTCCTGCAGTGTTCTTGTTAAAGCCTGGAAGAGAACTCCTTGTTGAGCAAATGAGAAAAGTGGATGCATGAAGAAACTCCTGACATGGCATTTTTGCTAACACTGTTTGGAAGTAATGCTGAAGTAGTCAGACTTCAGTCCGTTAATGCTGCTTTAGCCAGGTTTAAAAGCGTGACTGGCTTCTCTGATCTTGTGCTTTCTTATTTTACCTGTGCATGACTAGGAATCTCTGATCTGTTTTGTACTTGAACAGTTTAGCTTTGTTTGTTATTTCTACAACTGTGAGCAACATATCACAAACAAGGGTTTTCTGGCACGTTTACTGACTGTGATTTTTAGGGGTTTTTTCCCCTTGTCCATCCTTGGTCCCAAGATGAATGTCATATGACGGCACGTAGTCGCTGTGTCAGTTGCTTTAGCTTTTATTTAAAGTGACACCTTTTGCTCAAATCACATTCTGTACTGATAACTTTGCTTCACTAATTTGGGATTCTGTCATGATAAAACTTCCTCAGTTTTATAAAATTCATACAGAAATTGAATTCTGTGACTGGGTTAGGTGCTAGAGGCACCTACTCTGTGGTGGTACCTGGTGTGAGACATGACTATGTGTATTTATCCTTGTGAATTACAGGGACCTGTGTCTATATACTTATATGCAAATCAGCTTATTTATTCTTTTAGCACAAAAAATAGTTCTGTTGTACTGGAATATAATGTTTGCTTGAGAACAATGTATTGAAGTCACTGGGTTGTGAAGGCACAAGAAAAAGCGTTAAATGGAAGAAAGGGCAATTTACTTGAATAACTTGGTGCCTTTCTCTGTTGTGACTGCATTGTAGAAAACACCTGTACAAAGACTTAAGTAATATCCCGATTATTGCATTGTTTCTCATGGGAGCATGGACTGATAACAGTTGTTAAAATAACCACTTTAAATACGCGTGTAAGCCTCAGCCTCAGAAGAAAAACAGTGTCTCTTGTATTAGTAAAGCCTGTCACTGCATTTGCATTGGAAGGGCAAGTTAAAAATGTGATTGTCTAAGAGCTTTCTAGCTTTCTGTTCTATACTTTGAAAATATAAATGTGAATTGCCTTTCTTTTGGTTGACTTGAAATGACTGTTAAATGCTCATGTCATATTCTCAACTGTTCACATGTGAAATTATTTTTTAATTGCTATCCAAAATGCAATGGGTTTAATATGACTAGTCTTCCTTATAAGTGTCTGAAATAATAAGTTGTTGTGATGGTAGCATTTATTCTGCTGATCCGTTTATCTCTGCATAGATTGGTTAGAATCCTTACTTAAACTTTGTGATGATTGAGTTCACAAAGTTAAGAAAATTCTGGGGCTAGTAAGAAGCAACACATTGCAAGGCTTCTACCAGCCTGCCTTAACTTAGTAATTACTTAAATGTTTAAAATCACCTTACCTGATGAATTTAGATGGTCTGGAGACCTGGATGTAACTGTCTCAACTCAGGTAACCGATAGCAGAGGATGGGAGTAAATTCAGCTGATCACCAGTTGTGATAACGGTTTACCTGCTGCCTTCTCTCCCAGGGCCTCAGGGTGAAATGCTGACTTCTTTATATTAACTTAGTTGCTTTAAAAACAAAACAAAAACCAACATTACACTTTTTGTGGCATTAAAAAAGGCAGGGTTCTCAAAGCTTGCTTGTTATGCATTGGAAAGTAATTTTCTGCTGTGTCTTGGAAATAGATAACGAGAGTTGCTTGGAGAAGATGATTAAAGGCTATAATAGAGAGGCTTGATTTCTCAGTATTCACCTTAGGAGACTGTAAATAGAGGGAGCTCTTTAACTTCCTTGCTTTCTGAAGGGATCTTTTCCCATGCTGTGTAGAAACATGCCTCTTGCCTTTCTTTAAGCATCTGAACAGCCATCTACAAAGTTCTCTACGGGAGAGCTCTCTAAAAGAAAGACTTCAGACTTGCATCCTAATGAATCTGAAAAAAGGGATGTTTCTGCACATAACTCTGCCCCTTGACAGACTTCATTCCATTGCTGCAGGATTTGAAGACAGGAGGTTCTTCAGCCTCCTTGTGAAGGAAAAAATAATAAAAGCCATTTCAAGATCTTCAAAAGCCTACTTGTAACACTTGACTCCTTAATAGACCTTAAGGACAGTGATGAACAGTTAAGTGTGTTCTGTTTCAAGCTTGGTGAGCATAGATTTTCACTGTTAAGATCAGAGAAAACTATTGTCGTAACACCTGCCCCTTCCTTCCTGATGGCTTCTGTGCTTGGAGGGGGCTTTGGGTAGGTATCTAGCCATGTGGTTTAATAGCTCTATGCTGCCTGCTGCTTTAATACAGTTTTCTTCTGTTCATTGCTCTGAATTTTGTCTAAGCAGTCTAAATCTCATGTTGTCTTTTTAATATTTCATTTTTCTGTAAATAATGTAGTAGATGGCTTTTATTTTGTGACTGGCTTCTCTTATGTCTTTGTTGTTGAGGGAAGACACAGGGTGGAAACAGTTGTTCGAGTACACTCTTCATGGAACAAAAAAAAAGCCTCATTGTTTTGTTTTAAGAATAGCAGGACATTTCCCCCCCTGCCCCAATTGAATGAGGATGTGGACTAATGTCCACTTCTAAGGAATATATTAATGTTGACCTTATTTATACTGTAGTTTCACAAGGACCATCTAATGCGTGTCTGTGCACATGTATGTACACATGCAAACACAACAGTAGAAACCTTTTATCCACACTTAGAAACAGTTACATTAGAAATGACATTTTAAAACTACTGAAGATGGAGTTAAATGCAAACACATTTTAAGTCTGTTGGGGTTTGCAACGGTGCTTTTGACAATGTTATCCCATATCTAAAAGCGTCATTCACAAGTACATATTCAGATGTAGGTATGTTTATATGTATGTTTAACATAGTTTATATAAAATCAATGTAAATTTTGTTTCTACAGACAATAAATGTTTTAACAAAATTTTTACTTATAAATAATCAAGTGATTTGATTCAGTAGTTATATTTGGTGTCAGTATTTTACTTGAGCTGTGTAGCCATTGAATTTTTTTTATATAACTGTTGCTTCTGTAACTTCATTTATTGCTGCTTTTTGAGATTAAAGTCTTGATCCACATTCTAGGCACACCTTTTTGGCTAAAAGAAGCTCCCTTTCCAAAGACATAAAATACGAATCTCCCCTCATTACTAGCACAAAACAGATGTTGTCTAAAAAAAAAAACCCAACCTATAAAATATGTCCATCTCCTCCATGGTGTTCAAACTCCTTGGCATCTCGGCTGAATTCTGATTCTCGCCCTCTAAAGGGGCAGAATGGGGGAAGGCACAGACTTGCTCAGCTAACTTACCAAAGTTTGTGTTCAATAAAATAGTGTGTGTTTTTAAGAATTCCCTTAATACAGCATCATCAGTGTGTGGTGAGAATAACCATGTTAGTTTAATACTAAGATCCCCTAATAGAGTGGAGTGAGAATGAGGTGAAGCAAGAATACGCTTGCAGTGCTTAATGAAAGGAAAAGGTAACTTTCCCCATTATTTACTCAAACTTGCCATAATCCAAATCTGTATTATCTTCACTGTATGTAAATAATTTGGGCTTTATTTCATAATTCTCCAAATTTGGTGGTTATCCTTGGACTGGATAGTAAAGCAAAACTTGATGTGTGGTAAATCTGCTGTGATGTAGAGTGGCTGGGGTGGGGGGCATTGTTGCTTCCCCTCCCCCCCTCCCCCCCCCCCTCAGGAAAAATGTTTAAACAACACTTGGGAGGACATCATAATAATGCTTCCCAGCTATTATTATATTCTGAAGAACTATGTACTTCTGAAGAAGTGCATGTGGCTGATCATGTTCTGAAGGGCATGTCAGTTTAGACAAAAGTTGCTAATTTTCATTGATATCACTTCAAAAACATCTCTTCAGCTTCTCTAAGCAGTTCCTTAACAGGTAAAGAGAAGTTTCTTTTCTAAACGCCATCACGATCTCTACAAGGTATTCGTCCAACAAAGGGAAGGCACGCCAATAATCCACATACACTGCAATGTTACTTTGAAGCCCCAGCTGAGGGTGGGTGCCCATACTGATGCGGGCTTCATAGGAACACAAGATCAGTCCTACAGGAATTCTTTGGCTTAGGAACAGTGGGAAGCAGAGTCTTGGAGGTACCACAACAGTGCTCCCCCCAGTTTACAATGGGTTCTACTTTCTGGAAAGGACAACCTGCTGTACTGTGCTGCTGCTTTGCTTGGGAAAGCCAAGAAATTCCCATACATTAATTTTTAGTGATGGTTGAAACTGGGAATCTGAGATAGCCATCAAATTGGCTTTCTCCTATGCATTGTGACACTGACATTGTGACATGACTACTTTTTATTTCTTACCGCTTTTGCTACCAGCCTGGAAAAGTTCTTGGAGAAACAGCGCTATTGGTATGTACCAAGCTAAATTACTCAGTTATACCATTTACCCCACCTTAAACTACACGGCTGGAGCACTGGAAAGCCAAACACCATGATAACAACAGAAAACATACTTCTCAAACCTGGTTGCATCAATTATACTTAGTTTGACATGTTATTTTGTTCTGATTGACTTGACAACTTGAGCTAGTTTGTCATAATGCTTAAGTAAAAGCTGCTCCTTCTCATTCTGATAATTTCCCAGAATTAATCCTGTAGACTTTTCAGGTAAGAGAGGTCAAATGCCCTTCTGCAACGAGGTATTGTGGATAACAGAGACCAGCGTTGTTTTATTAAGGCATGTGTGAACAAGTGAATGTTGGCTTTCTGGTAGCATGTGACTGGCTAAAAGATGCTCTGTGTATGTAACATAAAACGCAGGCTTTCTTCCATTTTCTCCCTCTGCCCCCAGCCTTGGAACTCTGTCAGTGCTTTGTGACTTGTGTCCCAGCATTCCTGAAAACAATACTGAGGTGGTTCAAGTCTGACTTTTCAGTGAAACACTGACCTGGAGGCTGTCTACGCCTACATCCAGCCTATTGCCATTGTATTCTTTTTCATAGTTGAGCCTGCTTGCCCTTTTTAGTTATGTTAATACTCAATTTTTTAAAAAGTTCTTAATTTCTGTGAAGGTTTTATTGTATCACAATGACTAATTTTTTACAAAAGACAAAGACAAACTGTATTAGTCCTGATGTTCCACTGCTGCTACAGCACATAGGTCAGTAACTTAAAAACAAGTTTTTGTAGCTGTGGTTGAAGTTTTCTTAAAAAAAATAAATTAGAATTCCTAATTCTTGACTTATTAATGTAAATACTTAAGCCTCTCAAAGAGTTCACTACTGTCACAATTTCAAAAATGTGGATTTTCCTAGCCAAGGGTGCCACCTGGAAAGACTTCTATTCTCTTACACATTTATAATTTCAGAAAAACTTTTTTTTCAAAATCTGCTCCTGCCCAAGTACAAGAGTTTAGGCAGGAGGAGTGCAAATATTTTATTGCTTACGTTACTGGCAATTCTGTCTTCATATCCAAGTTAACTACCAGAGGTTTGAACAGGCTTTTTTTCAAAATCTTTCATTAATATGGAAGGCGCTTGTGCTGTAAAAGACGTTACCTATGCTGTATCTTTTTACACCAGATTATTTAGTAGCAGGTCCCCTCGGCAGCTGGTGTAGGTTTTGCCAGCCGTCTCTGCCTGGGAGCAGCCTTACCTGTGCAGGAGCCTCCCCGGCCCCGCTGGCTGCCTTTCTGTCCAGAAACGTTACCGGCCTATGGGAACTGCTCTCTCTTTCACCTAGTTTTAGGGTAGCGCGTTTCGCATCTTCCTGCGCTCCCTGGAAACGACAAGCGGCTGCTCGTGTGCGACTCTTTTNCCCGGTGTCTGCTTTTTTTTTTTTTTTTTTTTTTTTTTTTTTTTCCCCTCCCCCGGAACATCACCGCCACCACAAAAGCCGCTCTTCACCTGATGTTTTTTGCCTATTTTTCCTTTCCTCCCGGCCTCCAGAGCCGCACCTGTAAGGGGCTGGGG
>VZTV01037741.1:0-36509 GCA_013400875.1 Anhinga rufa
GTGACAAATGTCGTGCGTTACCACCTTCTATCAGTTAGACAAATACGTGTGCATCTTTGCTTACATGTTTGCTAATGGTATTTCCTTGTTGCCTGTTAGTAATGTCAGTGGATGTTACTGCTGAAGAAAGAGTCTTCCCTGGTGAATGGTTTCAGGGCCAAGTTTTTGTTTATTCTCAACAATTCATTGTGTAATTTTACAAGACAATTAGGAATGAACATCGTTCGGAAGCCTTGATTGAATTTGGCAGGTTAATGAAATATACTGATGTCAGCAAACCTCTTAAATGTTAGAGAAGCTACACATTGGTATTCTAGAGAAAAATATGGAATAAGTCATTAAGAAAGTTAAAATCCGTGTTTCTAAAACATGTCGGGTATGTTAATTAAGAAGCATGTTAAAAATTGGTATTTTTAAAACGTGGTGGTTATGGCTGGGGAAAAATCATATGACGCCTCCGCTTTTTGAAGGAGCTCTGTTGTGGTATAATCGATGAAACATCCCATGATGCACACCAGGAAATAATTAAACTTGACCTATTGCCTTGTAAATATGAGTAGTTTATTCTTTAGGATTAGAAGGGTGGGTTTTGTCTTTGGAACATAATCCTTTTCTGAGTGTTCGGCTGTTGTAAAGTGCTTGATGGACCAGAAATGATAGTGCCAAGAGCTTGACCTTTGTTAGAAGCGGTGTTCTTTTTCCTCGCATTGCTGTTTACTGCCATTACTTAATTAGCAAATGTTGCAACATAAGCAGAGGGGAGCTTGACAGTAGCTGAATTTCATGGATGTGTTTATGTGAAACAAAACAAAAAGAAAACAGCCCTCCCTTAACCTCCAGTAGTTTGATAAATTGTTGTTATGCAATAAAAACACTGTGCTTGAACAACCTGCAGCAGAATATTGTAGCTTTTTCCTAACTACTGGGGATATAGCAATAGTAGTAATCTATTTTGTAATAAACCTGATAATCGTTGTCTCTCTTTTAAAAACGTGCAAAACCCGAAACTTCCAGTTGCACGTCATTCCTCTAGAATTTTGCTTGGGGAAAAATAAATCTATTATCTTTAGTCTTCTATTGTATGGAATAGAATTAAAACTGGTTTTTGGTTTGTGGAGAAATCATAACTTGGAATTTCATTTGGCCTCGAAGTTAGAGCTTACATTGAGCTTACATGAAAAAGGACATTTCTGTGTTTTCTGAACTAAATTAACTTTGTTGTAATAGCGGGACTAGTTTGGCCATCCTTTTTGATGTACTGCAAATGCACAAGACTGTCATGCCTGGATCACATGCTGTGTGGAAAAAGCATGAAAGAAGGCATGAAAATTTTAGCTATCAGTTGCTTACTATAGATGTGTGAAAATGCCAGTTTTCTGTGTGAAACTTGTGCTTCTCTGGCCTGCTATAGCATGGGGTGAGAAAACTTCAGTTGTCGTTTATGACTCCATGGCAATCATGTAATTACAAGTGGGGTGTTTTTGTCGTTCTTCCAGTAGACCATTAGCAAAATCAGAACTTGACACTTTAAACTGCCACGCTCCTGTTAACTTAATATTTTATCCTAACCAGATTACACTGATAACTTCTTTGTTGGAATAATATGAAGCTTCACTTGAATAACCTCACAGTTTAGTTGCTTAAGTTCCCTTCATAAAAACTGCACGTGCCCTTCCAAAGTTTTTGTATGCTCCCCTAACAGGTCATTTGTAAGCACAAACCTTTTAAACGTTTTCTACAAAGTGGTCGTGCCTGGGTGGATATTTGCTGTAGAGATGACCGCGTGCGTAACTCAAACGGTTCGTGTAGCTGAAGTTTCCGATGTACTTTCCAACCGTAACCTTAGTGAAAACAGATGGAGCTGACCCACTTTTTTAGGATTTGTCTCCTCACTTGTCTTAGCCTCCTTTTAATTCACACATTAATCTCCACTTTGAGTTAACTGGTTCTTCACTTATTTCACCTGCTGATACGTGTTTAAATGTGATGGCTGTTGACAGTCTGAGTTTGTAACACAGCAGCTACAACTACTGAACTGCTAATCCGGCCACGATGCTGTTAATCAAGTAGGGTTTTTCTCTAATTCGATGTCTGTATGGGGTCGCTTTCACTGGAGCTTGGTTGAATGGGGTAGGTCAAGCATACCTAACTCAAGCTAACTGGTCTGTAGTGAAGACAAACTTACTTCATATGTGAAGCCAGATATTTTCAGTTCCATGTGCTACAAATTAAGTGATTTAAGAGGTTATTGATCTGTAACACACCCCATGCCCCCCAGCGGTACCTAGCTCGGCTCTTTTTTGCTGGTAGTTCCAGCACCCTCAGATCCGCTTGCACGGTACCTTCTCCCTGATTCCCCTGAAGTCACCTCAGTTCTTAGGTGTCCTGAAGGTAGCTGCCTTTTAGAGTCAATCAGCTGAAGCGCATCGGATTGCTTTAAGCCTCTTTCCTTAGTCGCTGTATTACACTGCTCATGGTATTTTGTTGCAGTTGTGCTTTTTTTCATCTTTCTTGACGAGAACCCGTCACGATGATATGCTCCTTGTGATGGTACAAGAAGCAACATAAAGGCGGAGGTCACAAGTTAAGGCTTGGTTTTACTGAAGAGGTTCTCTGTCCTCCTGTTTGCTGGCAGGATGAAGGGGCGACGTGGAGTTGAGGGAACTCTCATTACAACCGCTGTCTGCAACGAAGTACTTCTGAGCTTTTGGAATTTATGTATATTTGTTTTTACAAAGCCTGTTTAATGCTTAATTAACACTTACTAATGTTTTCTTGTCAGCACTGAAATACATTGTGACTGGTTTTGGGTGTCTGCAAGTAATAACGATTTTAAAAAAGACCGTTCTTTATATTTGGGCTTTACATAGCAGGCTATGATGGGAGGTGCTGAGTAAACAAAAAAAATGATGATAATGGTAATTTCTGATTAGATTTTCTCATACAATAGTTTTGATCAATTATTCTTTGTCCTTTTTTGTTATTAAGGATGTTGTAACATGCACTGTTGCCAATTATTTTTATTACTGAAAACGTAAAATAGGCTGTTCATCTCATTCTTTTTCGTTTGCTTTTTTTTCCATCCCACTCTAGTTTTGGCAAGCAGTCTGGAGGAAAACGAGGATGCGAATGTATCATATTGGAGCCTTCAGAAATGATTGTGGTAAGACAGATTTTTCAAATGCATTTAAATCTATTGCTGGTTTCAGCAAATTCTTTCTGTTTTATAGCAGAAAGCTTATTGTAAAGTATTCTATAAAATTGCAGTAAAATTGCCTTGATTTCAATTATACCTATGGCTGCTATCGTAACAGCAATAGCTATGTAAATTTAATCTAGATGGGTAAATGATGATGATGATGATTAGGTCATTCTTTCTAAAATTATGCTTACTTGAGTTTCAAAAGCCTCCCAGTTACGGCTGAGTTGAGCATTCCTGAGTCGGGCAAGGGTGGACTGCTCTCTGGAATGTTTTATTTACCTCCTCACCCCCCATTTCATTGCTCCTTACTGGCCATGGCAGCCGTGCTGGGTCTGGCAGGAAAGGCCCTCCTACCCCTAGGCTCTGCAGCTCCGCACGGCGTGAAGGCTTTTAGGTAAGAGGAGAAGGAACATGAGAGTGCTTAGCAAAGCTTGAAGGATAAGGTTTTCAGCTTAGTTGTCACCGACCTTCTCCTTGTCCAGCTTTCTTTCTGCTTCTTCAGAACACTTACTACTATTGCCGAGTTCGTGTGTACTTGCAGGATATAACTCAGTCCTTGCAGGATGTAACTCGGTCCCTCCCAGGTTGATGCATTCTGTCAGCAGCTGGAATATTAGGATTGCTTTTCCATGGTGCAGACCGACAACATACCCTAGTAGTGTGGCTGGGGACTCCGGAAGGTCTCTTGCAACTTCGATCTTACGAGATGCTGCTAATGGAGCTGGAACAAAAATGTTTGTTGTTCTGAGAAGCCACGTGTCTGTTAAGCGGGCTTAGATCTCCAAACTGCATTTGATTTAGCTTCCCTTTATATCTAGATACAGTAACATTGGAACTAATATTTGATGATGTCTCTAACTCCTTGAGTATGTGAATATTCAACTTCTATGAGAAACTTGGTTCTCACAGTACGCTAACAGCCGTGGATGTCAGAGATGTCCTGTACCGAGTACGCCTGCTGTCCTTTGTGCCATTCTTTGTGCTGTGCCAGTCTTGACTCTGCTCGTGGGCTTTGATAGCATCAGTAATATGCTCTTTGCTGCAGCAGGTGTTTTAAGCTATAGTCTGCCATGCCCTGAAGTAAGCGCAGGTAGGAGCGCAGGAAGCCCGACACAGTCCTCTAGAATTAAATAGTTCATTTGTGTATTCCCAATCACCCAGTCTCTTCTCAAAGCTGGAGTTTTGGGGGAGAGATTTATGCCTTGAGGGATGCCACAGGACTGCTTGGGTGACGATATGTGCAGCCATGTCACGTGAATGCCCCAGGCAGTCTGGTTTGCCACTTCTGCTTCGTGTTTTTGCCCGTTAACTACTGCTGCCGGGGATTTGGTGCGCTGAGTTGAGTACGCCGATGTCCACTACCTGGGGTGAGCTGAACCTTGCACCTCAACGCTCCCGGCATCTTGTAGCGCAGAATGACAAACACTCGCTTATCCGATTGTATATAGACTTGTATCTCTGTAATCCTTCAAGTTGATGTAACGGAGAGAAGAATTTGGTTTGTTTGGACCACTTTCACTAGCAAACCAGTTACACAACTCTTAGCTTCTGTAGCTGGTGCTGCAGACGTTACCAGACCTGGTGTGCTGCTTCCTACAGAAACCTAATAGATGGCGATGCAGCTGCCGTTTGCAGCGGGAGCAGCCCGCAGCATGCGTGGGAAGCGTGCGACTTTCCTTCCAGGGCTGGCTGGTGAGTCACTGCAAGTGCAGCTGCGAGTTTATAGGAAATACATGCCACGGGCAAAATATGTGATAATAAGAAATTCTTAGGCAATACCAACATCCTTGTTTGGCCTTATCACCTTTGTTGTTAAAATATGATGCAAACAAAAGAGTAGCCTCTGTGTAGTGTGTGCTACACAGGGAAAATGACCTTAATAAAATATTTGGTGAAGAAACTAGGGAGTTTTGTGTGTGTATAGCTTGAGTAGCTAAAACTATGATGAGTTCTCTTTCAGAGGAGCACACTGCCACAGTCTTTGGAGAAGCCAGCGTTGGCCATGTCAGCAACGTCAAATGCTGCCGGTTGTTCCTGCAGGCAAATGCACACCCTGGACAACTGTCCTCGGTATTTTAAACCTCCTGAACTTTCTGTAATTGTAGTTAAAGCCCACTGAGAATATAGAGATTATAGGGATACCTGAAAGTACCTCATATCCTGTGTTGGAACTTCACTATATTTTTCTGTAGGAAAGTCCAAGAACTAAAAGTGCAAAGTCGTTTCTTCATTATTTTTATGCTCATGTTTTACAGGTAAATGTAGCTAAAGGTACTATTAACTGCCAGTTTTATGGGTAGGACTTCACATGGGGTGAGGAAGGCATCAGTGTGGTGGCACGCACCTTGTTAATGATCTGCACTGACTCAAGGTGCACTTGAGTTTCATTTCCCTGATTAATTCTTATTAATTTATCCTAATTCTTTTATTTTATCTCTCCTTTTTTTTTAATTTGCAACTTACTAATGAGCTTTAATACATAATGAATATTTATCTTCAAGGAAAAGAATTAGCTACTTTAATGTAGTTAAACAACTCCATCGTTCTCTGCTGCTGACAGATTGCAGCCCCTCCTGCCCCCCTTTCTTTTAGGATGTAAATCAGTTTTGTAGCGGGAATCCTCTGGGAACTGACCCATTTTAAAGGCCATAAAATGTGGTCAACTTAAGTTAATGAGGATAACAGATAGTGTGTGAATGGGCATTGTAGCTTATATTTTTGGAGGCTGAGCAATCTATTGAATTAATAATAGGTCCATTTATCACTTAGGAAAATGACCCAGAATTGCAGCGTATCTCGGTGTACTGAAGTCTCCCTTCTCTTGTTCCTTGGTGCTTTCATTTTCTTCTTCAGATCTAAGCGTGAGATTTCAGAAGAGCAGCATGATATTTAGAGGTGGAAAATATTTCATTGCTGGCACAGACTGCAGAGAGGAGAGTCCTACGATCCTCCTCGATTTTCCGTGGCAGCAAGTGCTGTGGGTGAAGCTGGCCGTATGGAAACGTTCTGCCGCTGCCAGTATTCAAGGTTAATAAAAGCAGCGCCCTTGGTTAGAAACTAGCCAGTTAACAACACTATTTGGGACTTCTTGCAACATATTGAAAATGAAATAATACAAAGTGTATGGGGCAGCAGCCTCCATCTGACCTGGTGGCATGTTGGTCAGCCTGGTCCCCCCTGCTCGGCAGTGGCCCAGGGAAGAGGTCCTCCCTCTGCTCCCACGCCGGGGTCCGGCTCACAGCATCCGCAGAGATGCTGAATTCCTCCGTAGGAGCGTTCAGGGGGTTGTGAGGAGGTTGAATATGCTCTCTGCCAACAGAAACTTTTTGTTTTAACCAGATGAAAGCTTGTCTGAGTGATGAGCAGCGCGATGGAGTCCTGGCCTGCCTGTCCTGTTCATGTGCGGCATATCAAAAACCATTCATATACGTTCTTGTAAAGCATAAGCCATCTGATGGCCAGCTGGACTCGAAATACTGATTTGTGCTGGTGGTACTAAACCGGAAGCTATGTGGTGTGGCAGTCTTTCCTGGGTTTCTGATTTTTGTTTTGTTTTTGTCAGCAGCGGTGGCATTAACCGAAGGAAGCAGGTGGTCTCAGTTTCTGACTTCCCACTAGCAGTTGGTTGTTGTGCCTTTGTGCTACCAAATAATATATTTATACTGATGTTTTCAGTTAGAATTGTGGAAGAAAAAGAATTTTATCTTAGTGACGTTTGTTTTACTTTAGTCTTAAAAATTAAGTTAATTAATCCTATTAAGTTTGGGACTTCTTAATAATAAGGGTCTTCAGTATTGGAAGAGTCATTGTCGGGCCATTTCAGGGGGCCCTCGGCGTCCAGGTTAGCCTGTTACACTGGAGGAGCTCACCACTTGGTTTAGTTTCTCTCATCCTGTAGATTGAACACAGAGAAATAAGGAAATAATGCATTTATTGAAGGAGCTCATGTACTGCAGCATGTATACAAAAGAAAGTGAAAAATGAAATCAACACAATTTTGGTTAAGTATTAGAGTAACTCTGTACAAAACTAAACTTCCTTACTTCTGGAAGCCTTCTGTATAATTTCAGAGCAACATTACTACTAGCTGGAATTCCACATTTTATGCTAGGTGAAGAAGGGCTTTATATCCAGTGCCTTACTACTTACTACTCTCTTGATAATAAATGGCCTGTTTAAAAGGATTTTTTTGTCTTCCTGCATGTCTTGTATTTTTTTTTTTTACATCCTTATACCACCGTGCTTACACCGATGCTGCTACTAGATATCTTTGCTCGTTGTCCTGTGCCTTTGCAGACAGGTAGTAAAATTCTAGTGAAAAGTGTGGTTGTCTCGTGCTAGGGGAACTCTGCTCTTCTGCTTTCTTTTTTGGTCGCACTGTGGTGTGAGGTTCGCTCTTCTTTTTTAACTCTTGTATCTTTAACCTATGTTGTCAATGTATATTTTTCTCTAGGAAATGAAAAATAACCCAGAAGGCAAGCCCAGCTGCTTGCACCTTCCTCTGACCTCCAATAGACATAGCTGTTTGGAAAAAGCAATATGGAAAGTAGATGCGATCTTGCTTTTTTGACGGTTTAGATGCTTTGGTTATTTTCTTGTTCCTGTCTGTTAACTCTTTCTGGGTTTCATTCCTTTATACCTTTTGAATTGAAATTTTGAGACAAGTGCCCCAAGTATGTGAAGTGAGGGCCGCCTAAGGCCACACAGAGGTTCTTCTCCTGTTACAGTACTAAAGTCTTATGTTTAGGGTTTTCAAGTGAAACTTGAAGGGGGAGAATCCTTGACGACAGTAGAAACTCCTATAGTAAATGTATTGTAGAGGAGCTTCTTGCCCGGCTGCAGCCTGCTTGCACGCGTGTCTGTTCTGCTTCCTGCCAGGAGATATTTTTCCAAAACATCAAAAGGAAATGGGAAAGGATGGGATTGCTTTTTATAGAAAAAAGGAATTGTAACTACTGAGATAAAAAGGTTTCATGTTGGCTTTTACTAACAAGATAAATTTACCTAATTTTTAATGTTTACTTGCAAATAATATTTAACATCAAGTTCCAGTTCTTTCTTCGTAATCTGCTGGAAGCGATTAGAAGTCAGTATGACATAGGTGAAGTAGCTATTCATAAGAAGCTGGAATATTTAAAGTTGTTTAGCTGTGACTGGTACTACAAGTAAGTTATGTTTTTAAAAATTACACCGATAAAAATAGGCTATAATTCAGTGTCTTTACCAGATTTTAAATACTCAAAGAAATGGTAACTTTTGTGTTGAAGATACATGCGAGACGAGCATTGTCTGTAACTCATGCTGTATGTGATCTGTGTGGGTGCAAAAGGGTTTCTGCTAGTGAGTAACATTGTTTAGAGGATACGTGTGCCTTTTTTACTTTTTTTTTTAAATCTGTTTCCTGGAAGGAAACTGCGGCCTCCGGCTCATTGTAATAACGTAGTTCTGAGACATGCAGCGGTGGTTCTCCAAAATGTCCGCAGTCGTTTTCTCAAGAGAAGTTTAACTGCTCTGAACTCATGTTTGTTCCTTCCTCATGAGCTTCATACGGCTCCATCGGCTTTCGGTGATATGGAAGAACTGGATGTTTAACCAGGAGCCTGAACATGTGTTTCAGGTGGAGAACTCCAAAGACAATGAGGAAAACATCTTGCAAAGAGAAGTCCCGCTCAGGCAGTCCCGTCGGAGGTTTAGGAAGATCAACCAGAGGGGCGAGCGTCAGACCATCACTGACAACGTAGATTCCAGCAGTTACCTGTCGGTGAGTCCGCTCTCCGTCATCGTGTCTCCTTTGCATCGCGCCATGTGTGCGGCGGCTGGTGTTTTGTTTTATTAAGAATATAATTGATGTTGATACTCAGAAGGTGAGGTGAAATAGTCCATGTCTGTCATTTTTGAGAGTGCTTTTTTCTTGTTGGGGAGCAGAGGAGTGCTTTGGATTTGAACATGATAGGTGGAAGTGGAGATTCAGGCACGAGTTGAAAAAGAGGTTTTTTGGGTTAGGGGTTTTCAGTTGAGCACTATAAATAAATCTTAATGTGTTTGCTGGATGGAGAAATGGTCATTCTTGTTTTTTTGTTGGTTTTTACCTGGAGTCCTTTTGGCAGGATGGAGGAATTGGTGGTTTTCTTTTTTTCCTTAAAAAACTTGAACTATGGTTTGGAATTTTCTTTTCGATCATGAATGCAGTTCAATACAGTATGAACACTGTTGTTGTACTTGGTCTTGTTTACTTGCTTAAAAATAGTATGGTGGTAATTCAAGCATCAAAAAGAGTAACGGCAACTCATTTGCTAGTCTTAAAGAACATCACAGACTATATAATCTGTGCTGTGTGAAGGCACGTACAGCTGTGGTTTCAAGGCCACAATGCTTTTATAAAGGTTTCTCTTTACCATTATTTTTCACATACAAACTTCCTGCTTGGTAGCAGGATATACATGTGATCTAGGCAAACTATTTCATTGAAAATAATTGTTCTGGATACTTGGATTTGCTTTGAAAATCAAGGTTAAAAACCAGTACTAACACTGAAGTACACAAACCTCGAGTAGCCTTCGTGCACGGAAAAGAAAAAAACAAATTCAATTTATCCCCTTTTTTCCCCTTCTTCCTTTTCATCTCCCCTAAAGGAACAAAGCCTCTCTTAGTTGATACACTTCAAAATATCTGATGCGTGCAGTTAGATAAAAACTTAAAAGATTTCCTCTGTTGCAGAATAAATTGCTGGGTTATTTTGTGTGTTGGTAGCTGTTGGATCGCAGGTGGTGATTTTGGGCTCTCCACAGCATTAGCATGTCTGTGAGTAGAGGTTACTTTGGCATTTGTCTTGTAAGCAGAAAAGCTCTCGTTGCTGTGACAGGAAGAGAATCTGCTTCTTGAAGTTTAACGTCCTCTGCCATCTCATTTCAAGAACTGTCACATGTGTTGGATTTCATGGTTAGTAAGTCATCTGAATTAGTTATTGATGGAATGAGATGTTGGGTTCTCGTGCTCTGGGCAGTTGTGCTTAAGGCTTAATTTAGGAATTTCATTCCAATCTGTGCAAGACAAATGTGTCTCTCTGGTGTTTGTGACCATGAATAAGCACACGGAAAATAATTTTCAGATGTCAGTGATAAGAGGAAGAGAATCCCAGGAGCAGCTGACGCTGATGCTACCTGTGCAGCTTGCCTGGAGGGCTGCATGAGAAGGGACTCAGCATCTTTGGTCTAAGAAAGACCAAGTTACGTGGCTTCTTGAACGATTTCAGAGACGGCCAGTTACTGGTGCAAGGAGCCCGCGTGCTACACTCGAAGGATTGTGGTTAGTCAACAAATTATGTCCTCGTTAGGATTTTTCTTCACATTGGTTTATTTTGTTACGTTGCCAACCACATGGAGCGCATGCGTGTCTCTGCACGTATGGTTTCTTGTTGCAAACCTGGTCACTTCCTCAGATCTATGATTATATGTATTTTGATCAGCATTTGATGGGAAGTAGTATAAACTTCATAAAGCAACAGCACATTCCTAAATCTGCTTTTATGTCAGTTAATTAGGAATATATAAAAAGAGTCCTGTTAACACTGCTAGGTGTTTTCCTGGATGAGTGAGTGCTAAGTGGCAAGGAGTAAACAACCACCTCTCTGACAGAAAATCTGCAAGCTGTTGGGTTTTCAGCAGTCTGAATTGAAATACCAATCCTTGCTTTGTAGACTGTAAGCTCCTAATTGGGAAGTGTCATACTCACAGTTCTTGGTGTAGCAAAAAGTAATTTGTAACTCAACAGATGACTAAGAAATCAGAAGATGATAACCAGCTGCCTGTTGGACAAGTAAATGAAAATTGGGTGCTTATATTTTTCCATATTGCATTCTAATCTGGTAAAATAATGATTTTTTTTCTGAGGTATGGTTTGTTCTGTGCCTAGGTTTGACTCTTACCTATACGAGTCTGCTCATTCATGGCTGTTGGTTCCCAAAGGTCTTGAAAAACAGGCTTTATAATGTAACCCTTCGTGCCAGCCCATGTGAGACCGGGCAGGATAAGGAGGAGGGTTTTTGAATGAAACTTTTATTTGACAAGAACTTGCAGTAAGGTTTACTGCCAAAGTGGGAAAACTGTTTACAAACTCGCCGGCAGATTTCCTCTCTGGCATAATGCTAATGAATAAACGCAGTGTTGTATTTCACTCTCCAGCCTGTTGCTAAATGCTCTTTGACAGATGCTGAATGTAGCCTGATGGACCTTTTGTGAGCCCTGCTTGCTCGGGAGGGCTCGGTGCTTTCCAGCCAGCCCACAAGGACTTCGGTCAGGCTCCAGTGGTACGACGTTGCAGTGTTCAATGTGACCCTGTTTTAAGTTTTTAAATGCCGAATCTCTCCGGCACAGGTAGTTTTCTGCTTTCTAAAGGGAACTTGGAGCCTATAGGTGTTGAAATTCCGTGTTGCTTTATCCCAGCTCAGAATTTTTCCTTTCATGATTAAACAGAAGATTTCGTGTGTTTGCTTTTAAGGGGAATTAGCTATGCAATCTCTGTTAACTCCTTAAAATGTAAATCTCTGCGCATTAAATATACTATGATGAGTATTTACGACTAAGGTTAATCTTTGTTTTTATAAAACATTACCCATTAGATTGTGACATGAGCTTGCATCTACTTCTTACGTGGAGCTCCCTGCTTGTTATCGCTGGAACTCAGTCTGTAGAAATACCTGTGATTGGCCACAAAAGAGATTTGTATGCAGATACTTTTAAGTAATATTTAAATGATTGTTACCATCTTTGAAGCTATTCCTTTCTCTGATGCCTCTTACTTAAATAAAAGATCCCTAGTACTTAATTTAACTGTATAACTTTGGGATAGTTGACATTTAAATTATTGTGGGTATCTGAATTTCCGTCCCCCCCTTCAATGAGCTAATGTTAAAAGTGGATCATCTGGTTGGTTCCTTTGGTGAAGGAGTTACCATTTAGATTCCTTTACTATGTTTTTGTGGTTCAAAGAGCAATATTGTTTCACAAGAGCACTGATCTACTGCAGAGTAAGTATTTAAAGTTGGGTGTGGGTTGTTTTTCTTTTTTCTGTTTCTTTTCTTTTCTGGTGAACGTATGCTGACTGATTTCTTCTCAGTCAAACTGTACAGGTTTATATTCTGTTTATACCTTCAAAGTGCATAATGACATGAATTTGTTCTCGCAATACATATGCAAGAAACTACGTTAGACTCGCTCTTGTTAGGTAGGTGAATAGGCTCGGGTCTGGCTTCCACTTGCCGGGCTGCCCAGCAGCCGCGTCAAGGTTCCGCTCGCACTGGCTTTTTCCCTTCTACAGCACAGCTAGCCAGCAAGATCCTGGGGATAAAAGCGTATTTGGTGAAACTTCTCAGATAGTTTGGGTGGTTTTTTTTTTTTTTTCAGGGTGCAAAATAGCACGGCTTCCCACGAAGTGACGGAGGCGGCGGCTCTGTGGCGGTGTGTCACGTGCAAGGCAAAGGCCACGGTGGCAGCCCGAGCACGTGTGGCCGGCTGTCTGCCTGGGGCAGGTCTGAGCATCTCCGTAATTACATGCGACCTCTTTATCGCTGGGCATGTCTGGCCTCTGTTGCCTTTTTCATTTTTGTCGCTTAAGTCTCTGCATCTTGCGTGTCAGCCCCGGAGTGACATCTTGACTGGGAGGGAAGAGTGAGGCCGGAGTCGTATGGAGAAAGCTCTTGCTCAGACTTAATTCATTAGAAAGAAATGCGCCATTGGTATTAATTATACCTGCGCTTGCTTCAAATCTTATTTGTTAGTATGATTGCATATCTTTCTGGAGATATGCGCTCTGTGCATATTACTGTCTGTAGCATAGATAAGAATCTAGACAGGAACCAGGGTCATGCAGCAGGGCTTTATCACAGCTGAGATAAATACTTAGTCATTTTTAGTTCTTAGTCTGGTTCTCAGCCCAGTGAGTAATGCAACTGTATTGTTTTTTTAATTACAAAAGAAAAAAGTAATTGTGGTGATCTCTGTTCAACTATGTCCCAAACTTTTGTGACCATGCAGCGGGTGCTAATAAAACTGGACTAAATAGATGTGGGAAAAAATGCTTAATGGTAGTTCTGGTGCTTTATAAAAGTTAAATTGCTGTTTTGATCTTGGATAAAGCAATTGGAAAATAAATTTTTCAAGTATTTATCTTCACAATCAGAAAAGAAAACCTTAGATAGTAAGTTTTGCAGTTGTATTTCTTGCAGTGATCAAAACCAAATGGGGTTTAACAATTTGATACAAACTTCTACATGACCATCATACCTGTAAGCTCAAATCTTTTTTAATTTCAATAAGATTTTTTGTATTAATCTATTATCTACATACATTTTTGACAGTTCTCTCTGTGATTTTTTTTTTTTAAATGAAGACTATTTGTATGTCTGAAAGCAGTGCATGTAATGCATATTTCCATGGAGTTGTGACAACATTTTAAATTTTTTTAGTTGTTAGTTTATTGTAGGACAGAATAAAGAAATTGCTACCAAACTTTTAGTAGTAATTCCCTTTCTCAGAGATGCAAATTTTACTACTTTTTTTTTTTAACTCTTGTAAGAGGATGATGAGGTTTAAAGGATTTATTATAATGCTAAGTTTTACGGACAGTATCTTAATACTTGCATCATGTAAAAATTTTCCTGGAGCCTTGTAGAAGCATTTATCTTCAGAGAATTCTGTCACTGAAGACTGCTTGATTGGCAAGTTTCTTGTTCTTTGATCATTACTTAATGTAATCCTGTCAGAGGCTGGAGTTAGCATAGGGTATCTTACAATTTAGGAAGTTAAGTCACGTTTCAGTATACTGGATCAAACCCATTAGGTTCTTTACCATCACTAATCCTTTTCCTTTTAAATGCTATAAAACACGATGGGTCTTTTATAATCTATTTTTAACTACCAGGTAAATTTGCTGAAATGGTACCTTTTATTGATCTAAAAGAACTAAGACCGATTTACAGCATGCTTCCAGCTGCCTTTTGTTAAACTTGGATACAGCATCGGCTGGCATCTGTTTATTTGGAATGTCGGTTAATTTTGATGAGGCTGAGGCTGACGGCGAGTGGCTAAAATCACTTGAGCAGCAGGATGATTCTCTTTGCAGCTCATTGCTTTTTAATGTATTTATGTCCACACTTCCTCTTTTTGACACTTTTCAAAAAATGCTTGACAGAACATCAGCTTTATTAACTAACAAATCAGAAGAAAATGGGGGTCTTGCTGAAATCCATGAGTCTTGCCATGTACTCATTGGGTACAGAAATTAATGTCATTGATGGCTTTCTGGAGGTGTCACACGATGCAAAGAGATGATGTGAGTTCCTTCTTCCTGACATTGTCTTTTGCAACATGAGGATTTTCTCTCTTCTAATCTCCATCTTAAACTTTGTGTGGCCTAGGTCGGATCCCAACTCGCCGGCCATACGTGCTCAAGAGCAGCAGCGTGTGCAGCAACTTCCAGTAGCCAGGCTGCCTGGGCAGGACAGGACCTCTGTGGGAGCCCACGTATGCAGTCACTTGTTTGCAGAGCTCTGCTGAACTCCTGCCATTTTAAGTGTTTTTCTTGCTTCTGTGATCAAAAAGAAGCTGCGTCTGCAGTGCATTCGCTTCCTGAGCAGACGACTTAAGGTTTGCTGCGGCATGCACCTAAAGGAAGCTGCCCGCTCTGCGCCTAGGTGCAGCCACAGCACCCAGCACCGACGGGCGGAGGAGAGGGGGAATGCACGTGGCTGGAGCCCCCAGCTTTCTGGAAAGAAAAATTCCTGTCAGGCTGCCAGACTGGTCTTTGGGGCTTGGGGAAGAGGCTGTGAATGACATGGTAGTTAAGCAGCTCTGTTAACTAGTGATGTCGGAGGTGCTGGCTTCCCTGGCCAAATGCCGCTTTGCCAGCAGAGCTGGGATCAACCTCCGGCAGGGTCCTGCTGGTGTCCGGCACGGGAACCCGTGCTCGGCATCGCAAGCTCGCCCTGCTCTGCTGAGGCGGCTGCCCTGGGGCGCTTCCCTCGGCTTTTGTAACCGAGGGGAAAATTGCCAAATGCACTTTCGCTCATATTTTTATTTTACATATTGAATTTTGTCGGCTTGTTTTGTCAGCAGTGTTACTGTCAAGGACGCCTTGAAATTCTGTCACTGGTTATGATGGTCATTAACAAAACACCAATCCTCAAAGTGTGCTGTGCATTAAAAATCTTACTAGGAATTTCCGTAGACCGCTGGTGCTTCCCAAACCAATGAATGAGCGCCTGCAGTTTCCAAAGAGTAGTGAATTGGATAGGCTGTGCACCAAATAAGAAAATACTTACTGGAAATATTGCCCTTTGGTTAAATCGGTGTTTCGGATTAAAATTTTAGCTTTTAAAAAAAGCAACATAGGCAACATGTAACCCCCAATTTATCCATAATGAAAGTGGTTGTAGTTACTCAAAACTTGTATTCAGGAGTTTCCCTGAAGATTTTACAGACTTGACAAGCAGCTCATACATAAACTGTGAGTTGCAGAAATCGCCTCAATTCGGAGGTGACATGTGCAGCTGTTTAACAGCGTTTAAGAACAATGCACAAATGAAACTACATCAAACCGAAACTAGGGAGGACTTATTTTAAGTGAACACCTGTATTTACTCAAATCTGGCTGCTGGCGGTAGTGTACAGCCCAGGTCGTTGCCCATGGGAGAGCCCGTGGCGGTGGGATGTGGCATCGCTCTCCTGCAGGACGGACAGACGTTGTCGTGCTCTTCCAGCTTTGGTCCTGGAAGAGGGCACGGGGTTGCTGTTAGGGGGAGCTGCACTTTGAGGTTGCTAACCAGGGCTGACTTACCCATCTTTCTTCAGGGCTTTATCTTTCACGTTTCATACAGCTGAAGAAGCAGCTAATTTTTGCCACATGGACACGGACATGCTGTTTGGTGAAAGCTGGGGTGATGTTAGGCCCCGTGACCCCAGTATCATCCCTGCAGCAGGTTTGTGCGTGGCTCTCCCCTCGCTCAGCAGAGCTGCACCTCTCTGTGTGATAATTCAAGAAGAATTTGTGGGTGTTTTTACCCTTATTTCCTACTTGCAGTCCAAACACATCAGTGATTTTACAATGGAGCAGTTCCACCAGGAAGCCTGGAACCGTTTGGAAACGGATCCTGAGCACAGCCTGTCCTTTGCAGGGAAACCTCCTCACTGTTAACTGGGATTGAACTGGGGAGTTGCTCAGACCCTGACCTAAGCTGGTGCTGGCGGTGCTGTGGGAGGGCTGTACTGTTGTGCCTGTTCTTCTGCCACACGCTGCCATGGAGCAACAACCTTTTGAAAATTTAGATATTTTGCAAAGTAACATGCACAAGAAGTAAAAATTCGGGTCGCTATTAATGTGCTCTCCACAAAATAATCAGTTATCTGTTTCTTCCTCTTCCTTTCACCACGTAGACAAATTTACACCGTGGTAGAAATTAACTCAGTTCCTTGGAAAATGCCTGAGAAAATATTTTATGTAGCATGTTCAGAGAGTTAATCTCTTGTTTTGATGGACCCTAAGGGGTTGGGTGGCAGTTCCAAAGTCATGAATTCTTTATAAGCAGCCTCTTATGCAAACTAGAGTGAGAATGATGTGCGAGGGTTGTGCCCACTGCTCATAGTTGTATCATGTCACTCGGGTGGTTAACGGCAAAAAGCACCCAAGAAAGGCATTTCAGTCTTTTTGGGGACTTAAAAACCTTTTATGTATGAGTTGCAGTTCTTTGTCAGAGCCTTCTTTTTAACATTATTGTTTCAGTCTTTTGAAATGACATATTGAGTGGCTCCTTATAGAAAACCGACAGGGCAGTAGCCAGCAAGCTGGCCGCCCGCGTGCAGGGAGATGGGAGCGTGCGTGGATCTGTTTTTTATTTCCTGTCTTCCATCTGGGCTGTTTCTGTTCAATATGCTGTACTGAAGTGTAGCAGCCTGGTTGTATTCTCATTTGTAGCCAACAACCTTTCACTTAGGTTTAGGTTTATCTTGCTTTAGAGAGAAGCAGTCCTGTGGAAGGTCACTTCGGTTTTAGCCTGAAGAGCTGTAAGTTGGAGTCCTTGGGGTGAATGGCACGTAACACTGAAGGACTGTGATGGTGTTGTCTTCAACTCTGTATTCAAGTTAAAATGGTTTTCTAATTTAGAATATGGAAATTCACATCAACTCAGCCATGTTCTTTGGAAGCCTTCTGGACCAAGCCAGGGACTGAGAATATCCTGAGCGCTTTTCAGTTAAAATCACCATCAGAAAATGTCAGCGCATAACGCAAGCATTTGGATGCCCTGTTTTCCTTGAAAAACTTGGCATGAAAACCACTATCTGTACAAGAGAATAGCTAGAAGAATATCTTTGGTTTTGGCATAGAACTGATTGCTATCTAATGACATTTAACAGCATTTGTAATTTTACATTTGATATGAGGAAACTTTCTTAATGGGGATATATTTGACAGATGAAATACTTGAAATGGTGGATTAAATGAAGTCTCTGGCTAAATGAGACCATCGTTGTAGCTTAATTCCTTGTTGATACTTAATTTGTTCTTGCAAGTCAGAGTTGCTTTCTATTGCTGGGAATTAAAGTTTTTTTGTTCTTCTAGGATTAAGTTTTAGTTTGAGGTAATGTAGCCGCAATGATCTAGATGCTTGTTTTGTCTTTATGATTTTGATTTTTTTTTTTTCCTTTCAAGTTTGGTTAACAGTTGTGATTTGTAAACTTTGACTGTAGGTATGGCAGCTGGCCCAGCCGTGCTCTGTCTGCTAAGATCAGTTTCTCTGATAATACCTGGGATTTTGCTGCTGTTTTGCTCTCGGTGGAGGGAAGGACCCCAAACGATGCTGGGGAAAAATTGCCAAGAGCATAGTCGGCTTTCCATTTTTAAAGGCAATAAGGGCTGGATCAGGCCAGAAAATGAGAAAGCCCGGCAATCACTACGCTGCGATGCCGCATCTGATGAGGGAAGCCCTGCAGAGCTGCTCTAGGGTCTGCTGCGCGTCCCCAGCACGGCAGATTTGGGGATCTGTGCATGATGCTGTGGTTACTCTCGTAGTAAACCCCTCGGGAGCACTTCTGCCAGAGCCCTACCCACCCCTCTCTCCCACGCTGACGCCGGTACTGAGCTCAGGTTATGGCTGGGCTACGCCTGGCTGGTCCCAGCCCGGGTCCAGGGCCAGCCGAGGTGCCTGCGCGCGGAGTTAGCCTGAGCCCAAGCAAGTCTGTCGGGGTAGGCTCTGCCCGTAGAAAAGCTGCGTGGTGCCTCCAGACACTGGTCTGTGTTCTGGGGAGGAAAATGTGCATGAGATGTTATGCCCGCGATGATACTCGTGTCACACATGTTCTTTAAGCTGGGTGCCCTGGCCGCTAGTAAAAGGAAGTTGACTGTTCAAAATCACCCTTGCTTAGAGAGAAACTTTGAAATTTGGTAGGAGGAGTCAGATCCCTCTGCCCTTCCTGCTTTCAGATGCCCAGTTTGGTGTTAATCCTCCGGAAAAATGACAGAAGAAATATTGGAAGTGGCATTTTAACAATTTTTAACCTTGTGTGTGGAGTTAATGTATTATTCTCAAGGTCATTTAATCAGAGGCTTTTCTGAGAGGTGTCCTGGTACCTTATGTTCTGAATAGTCTTAATCTGCTCGTTTCAACCTGAGATACCACTTTTTCTTCCCTCATTTATAAAAACTGTATTGTGTATTGGCTTTCCTATCAACCTTTGTGGGATGACAATGAACATACACGTTGGTGGGTTTAACGTGAAACTCCGACTGGCTTCCGAGGTACGTGGCACCAGAGGAGACTACGGCCAGGTCTGGGTTGGGTTTGGGCTGTGATCTCAGTTTTGAGCCAAGATCAAGGTAATGTTTTACTGACCAAGATTCTAAACATGTTTGGAAAGTTTTGCTGTGGGATGTTAGAGATTTCATCCTTTCAGTATCTCTGGGTGGATTCAGTCCCGCAGACTTGACCCTTCTGGGGTTGGTATCCACTCCTTCTCATCAGCAGGGATTTCTGGGTTGCGTACCTTCCCAAACTTCCCTACCCCTTGCCGAAATGAGATGTCAGGAAGGGAGGGAGGGATGTCGTATGAACCATCTTGATTCAAACAGTAGAAATGAACTTTTTGTTTGAGTCCGTAGCAGAGGGGGCTTCCCCTTTCCCCCCGTGCTGGCGCGGTCCCTGTTTGCGATGCTGATCATGCTGCTGCCCGACGCTGCAGAGAGCGTGTGCGCCGACAGACACAGATCTGCAGGAGAGAGCTGTAATTTATAAACGTATTTAAGAAAGTATAATAAACCGTGTAAATCTGAATCGCTGCAAATAGATGACCTTTCCATGCTTAACACAACAGCTGAAAAAAGATGGTTGGGGTAGTGCGAAAGCGATGGAGAAATTGAATCCATGGTGCCTTTTTATTGTTCCTTCTGTATTGCTGGTGCTATATTTAGAAGCTTACATCACTTCAGGGATGATGACAGTCTCTGCCCTCCCTCTCCCGCTCCCTCCCGCTCTCCCTCGCTCCTTCCCTTAGGATGGATCATGTTTTCATACTACTTAGGAGTCCTACAGATCTTTTGGTAGGATTTTTCTACAGCCTGTTAGTAAGCGCTACCATGGAAAGCGATGTATGTAAGGACGCGGTTGCACCACGTAATGTCACCCTGAAGGGGAACGGGAGCTCGCGGTGCTGCTTTCCCTGCCTCTGCTTCCTAACAGGGTCAGGAACAGGGTGGAGAGTTGTATTATTTTTTTTTCTTTTTTTCCTTTAATCAGGAGTTCATGAGAAGCCCTAACGAGAGTCTAACCTTGCCACGAAAGTACAATGATTCGTTTAAGATGCTTAAGTTAAATGGCGGGGAGAAATCGGAGAAGCATGCCAGTGACACTGAATCGAGCAAGCTGTGCCAGCGTAGCAAGGGCTGCATCCAGCTCACGCTGCAGCTGGCTCTGCGTACTGCACCCCACGCTCCCCATCGCCTGCCTTTCCAAAAAGCTTTAAAGTACTCAAATATATTGAAATAACCTCTTGATGCAGGTGCCCTTAATGTTAAAATATTTCTGCGTTACGCTGCTGTGTTTGGCAATTCCCACTCGCAAAACTGCATTACGATGAATTATTTTAGCCTGAAACATCTTTGCCCGAGTGTGTGAAATGACAGATTGCTTTCCAAGCAGCTGGTCTCCTTCCCCAGCCCCCACTGTGGGCTTGGAGTCAGGATGCTACCTTAGGTGCTGTACTCGGAAGGGGGAGAGCAAAATAAGGTACCTGCTCGTAGCTGAGCACTGCTGCAGGGGGACGCGGCAGGGGACAGCGTGCCAGCGGTCGGCTGGCTCGGAGGACAAAAGGACAGAAGTCTGCAAGCCCAGCCCTCGGACGCAGGCCCCTCGGCTCGCTGGCACGCCGGCGGCTCCTGCCTTTTCAGCCAGTGCCATGATTGCTCCGAGACGAGCACTCGTCCTCCCCAGCGGCGCTGCACAATGGGCTTTTTCTTTCTCTGATTGATCAGGAAAAAGTAGTGCTGCTTGACGGGTTCCTTCTGCTGTCGGCTGCGAGTGCTCTCTGCTTTTGCAGAACTTCGATTTGTGGTGGCCTTAAATAAGAGAAGACTCTAATCCTGCTTAACTGAACCTGCATTTAAATTATGAAAGGCCTTACTATCCTTTTAAAAAACATTCCTTTTTTTTCAGTGACTTTGGCCTGTTAGACACTTGGAACACACAGATTTATTTAACAGTCAGGAGGATTCAGGTAGCATTACGGGAGGATAAGGGGAATATGATGCATAGAAACATATAGAGTGATATTTCCAGCATGGAAAAAAAAAAATCAGTGTTAAGAAACAAAGACCACCTTTAATTCAGAGATTGTAGACTGGAGGGTTTTTTCCTTAAGACTCTCTGAAAACTTGGAATCTGGCTTAAAGCGAGCCATTTACTGTCTGTGATTCTGCCCGACGCTGCAGTTCTTCACAAGTATTTTGATCGTGATCACTGTGGAGCAGCCTTTGTATCAGATTTTTTTTTTTTTTTTTTTCATCTCCGAGTTGCTTTAGTTTTGAGATTTGTCGTTAAACAGACGATTTATAAAAACTTACAGCATTGTGCTGCAGGGAGCCGGGGCTGCAGAAATGCATGCGGTTAAAAAAAATAATCCACAAACCAAACAACAACAACAACAACAAAAAAAACCCAACAAAACCCCCCAAACCAAAGCAGAAATGAGTGGGGAGATGCCCCAAAAGCTGGGGTGTGGAAGTAGGTCAGGTTTTCCCCCCGCTCGGGGCTGTGCGGGCAGGCAGGGCTGCGCTGAGCTGGCTGCAGCCCCCCGGGACCACCGCCGCCGCGCTCATTGGCGGGACGGGCAGAGGGATGATGTCATCTTCACTTAAAGGCAAAACTAGAAGGAAATAGAATTTTGTTCCCATTATTGAGCTGGTGTTTGCAGTAGTTGTAAAATATGGCATCCGCGCCAAAATCTTTAGTGGATTGGATTTCATGCACAATGCAGCGGGTTTAAAATGCGGTTGGGAGATGAATATCTGCCCGGTTAGCCGAGGGATGGAGTTTGTGCGCTATCGGTGTGCGTGCAGGCAGGGAGAGGTTTCCTTTAGCTGGGTGGGTTTTCTTTTCTCCTTGATGTGAATTGTGATGGTGATGACTATAATACAGGTAACACCGCATAAAAGTATTTGGATGTTCGTCGCTGCTGCAGGTTTATCGGCCTGGCACTGTATTTGATGTTTAAGGTGCTTCTGAATCCAATTTTGTGAATTATTAGGGAAGATGCAACGCAGTTATTTGTAAGGTGAAGCTGACATATCTAGCCTATTGTTCAGGGTTGAAGGAACAGTAAAAGAAACAGCTATTTATATAGCTGGTGTAATGCATTTTAAAAATCCCAAGTAATAACCTAAAATTCTTTCAGCTTTTAAAAATCAAATAGATTTTGGGTTTGCAAATTTTGCAAGTGCAGGAATGAAGTTCAGTGTTTCCTTTATGTTTAAATGCAAATTAAACCCAGTAATATTCTTGAAGCCTGGTTGCATCTATTCTTATTTTCATTGTCTGATAGAGGTTAAGTAAATTCAGGTGTCAATGCCATTTTTTTTTCTTTTAAGACAGTTTTGGAAGGTGCTGGGGTAGTGTTTTTTTCTTAGTTAAGGCACAACTTCCGTCGTAACTTGGGTTTTATGCTGGGAAGAATTCAACTTCTGGATGACTGCTGCAAGGAGCTGTTGGTTTGAGATGGGGTGGGGTGTCCCGTTGGTGTAACTTGGCTTCCAAAACGTACGAATCTTCTTCCATGCGCCCCTTGGCACAGCGGATGAAAAAGAGCTTTCTGTGGATTGCCTCAAACCTCCAGATGCAGTATTCAAGAATAAGCAAACAAACAAAAAAAAGGGATTTTTGGCTCTCTCTGCCACCAGGCCGCTCTTGGAAGCTCCTCTTCTGTATGCGAGGTATGGCCATCAAGGGCAGGTTTTGTTTTGGAGAATTACCCTCGAGTCTGATGCAAACTGGGAATAATGAAGTACATGGCAATGAAAATTCTTTCCAAAGAGAGGAAAACGGAAACAGTGAGTGCCCCTTCTTGCAGATGAAGTAAATGATCCGGAGTACTAAATAATGGCTTTAACAGAGCCAGCACCCTCTGTCCCCATCCCGTTCTCTCCCGTGCTTTCCTCCCTTCTTGCACGGTAGCAGAAGTCATTTGCCTTCTAGGAATTGAAAGCACCATGGCAGTCCCAGCTCAAAGGTGTGGGATCTCGTAGGTGCTTCCTCAGAGCGGCTCTCCAGCAGGCTGGGCTGCCATCCAAGATACTGAGCTGCTTGCAAATATTTCAGTTTTTAGTTGCAAAAAGAAATTATAAAACTCAATTGACTACTGCAGAATTAAGGCAATTCTGGTTATAAACAGAATTAGTCTTGATTGGGGGGGGGGGGGATGACAATANGGGGGGGGGAATGACATGACCCCACCCACCAAAACTTTTAACATGGTTTCACAACCATTAATTTTAAGAGAATTATAAACATCACTTTTCAATAAGAAAGTCACTTCTCATTCTGGACAGAAATCTAACGAGTGCTTAGGATGAGATAAATATGTTGAGGCTCTTGTGTGACATACGTACATAAAAGCAGGAATGATTTTATTGTGAACGGATTGTGGGTGTATCTGTGTGTGCATGCACGTGGATGTCTGCAGATATTTTATTTTACTTTTAAATCTGGCTGCAAAGATGAGAAATAATCCACCTAAATGCTGTCGAAAGTGTTAACAGATACATGAGATGCATTTTTTAAGAAAATGATTTAGAAAAATACTCAGTTATAGTATCTGCATTAATAGATCATAAACCGATATAAAATGTAACGTGGAGCAGGGGTGTTTTGCTGAGCAGTTGCTGTACTGATATGTGTGTTTATATTAGGTCAATAAAGATGCTCTGTTGGCTGCATCTGCAGATACAGTAGCCAATTGATCTAATGCAGTTTCTAAAGGCTTTCTATACAGGTGATGTCATCCTTTTAGCTCGGTTCCCCTCCCACTCTCTTTCCTCCTTATTAGATATTTCATCTTGCTGCGGAGCATCCAATCGATGGGAGCTTCTCCTGAGGGAGCTGCTGAGAAGCAAGCAAAGATAGTAGGAATTAGGACTCCAGCAGTCAGTCTTGCTGTAGCCATGGACGTACTGTTTTGTTGTGCATTACAGAAATGTTTTAATTGGAAAAGCTAGGCGTGGATTAACCGTGGTATCTGACTGATGCATTAGAATACTGAGCAACACTGCAGAGTTGTAAACTGCATTAAAACAAGGAGGAGGGGGGGGAAAAGAGAAAAGGGTTTGTATTGCAGAGGCTTTTAATACATTCCACAGTGCAAACCTGTTAGAGCATATATCCTGGAGCTACAATCTGGACACTAATTCAATTTTTGCAGTTATGATGGACAAGACTATAAAGAAGAAACTTTAATATCCAGGGTGTGGGATTCCTGAATCACCTAAGATGCTGAAGAAGCTTTGCAAAATTTCATCCACAATATGAATGTGAAGTTTCCGAAAAGTGGACCCGAAGATAAGCCACTCGTAAATGCATTTTAGTGAAGAGAAAAAAAGGAATTTGAAGAAATTCGTATCTCGCCTTTTAATGTATTGTTGCTTTAACCTGCAGTTCTAATCCATTTCAGAATTAATTCAATTTTAGCAGCACTTTTTGGGTACATGCCTCGCCTGGGGGAACGTATGGATACTTGTATTTGAAAAGCTAGGAAACATTTTGATTTGAATTTATGTGCTAGTTAAAACTGGAACATTTTTATAGGAATTGCTGCTGCTGCTGCTGCTAACTCACTGCAATGCTGAAAACTACTCTGATATAGTGGAAGCTGTAATCAAATTCAGTGTGAAATTCAAGCCTGAGAAGTTGCATACATGTACATTTGCTGCTTTGGTTTATGATTTTTTAAAGAGAATCCAGAAGGGATTTTACTCCATATTTCACTTCGGTGGCTTTTATTTGAGAAAGGAAACTTTTTTCCCCCAGCCTAAGAAATGGCCTTTCTTGTTCGATGTTACGCCAACTGCCTGCAACCGTGGGCCTCCAAAGTAAGTAAGATTTTGTCTGTGCTGCATTTCTCTGACATGTATCGACAGCCGTGGTGCTATCTGAATGTTCACTTCTCAGACCCTGAGTGCTGCTTGGGTGAGATGCCGGACTCCTGGCTGTGCATGGACTGTTCTTGTGGAATTGTTTCTAAACGGGAAGGGGGGACCTTGAAATATTGGGATTTGCTTTATATACAAATAGCTTACAAATTAATAGAAGTATAAAAAATGCCATTTGCTATGAAATGCATAAAGCTTGCTTTTTAGCCTATTAATATATGAAGCAGGTATTATGGAAGTGTAACACTTTTATGACTGCATGCATATATTGCTAACTTGAAAATCCTGGTATACAAACCCACCGATGTTGTAATTTTCAAGCTGTATGAAGCTGTACTGCTTGTTTCCTTTGTGCAGCATTGTGGAATTGGTTAATTATTTAGCTGAACTATGTAATTACAATTAGCTTTAAAGGACACCAATTATTTTGTGTGTCTGAAGATGCAGTGTGTTTGTGAAACTGGGGAGGGAAGGGTGTCTCTTTTAAAGGAGGTAATGACATCTAGAACATTCGAGCAAACCCACCTATTGAGAGAAAAGCCTTTAAAGAAATTTTAAAAATACACTACTTGTCAGACTCTTACTATTTGGTATGCTCGGTCAGAAAATCAGCTGAGTTGCTGGTATTTTATTAATGCTACCTCAAGAAGTAGTCACCCAAGACATGGGAATTGCCTTATAAACCTGAGGCCAGGCATATATTCATTATTATTTATTACAATTTTGTGTTTATATCACAGCTCATACAGGCTAGAATAAAGACTGTGCAACTTTCTTGCATGTGAAAGCCGGCAGGGTTTGAAAGCAGTGGGCAAAACCCGTGTGCTCTTGACATCATGAGGGACGGCATTGACTTTGGAGCAAGAAATTTGCTCTTGACTTTGGTCCCAAAAAGTTCGGTCTTAAGTGACGTGGCGATGTGGAGAGGCACAAGGGAGAAACACAGCTGGGTGTGCAGAGTCCCTGCACAGGATGGTTCTCCCTCTTTGGTTTTTATGTCCGATAAAATGCAAATGGAAGTTCGCAGTGTACGGGGACGAAAATGCTGGGCTTCAGGGTTTCCGTATGCGCTTGCCAAAATCAGTGTGTAAATACTCGGGTGTACGTGTGGCCGAATTTTGGCTGTTTCATGTGTGCTGAGTCCACCCCGTCGCCAGGTGAAGCGGAGCTGCAGGTACTCGTTGCCTGGAAGGGCAGAGGGGCTCCGTGTGCTCAACCAGGTAATTGCGGCTCCTCACCTTAGAGTTCCTGCTGGCAAACGCTGGCCTGTTTGTAGCATCACCCGCGTCTCGAGTATACGTGTGGACTCTTTCGCTTTGTTCCCTTCCTACTCTGTAGATGTTAAATATGAAACGATGGGTTTGCTTAAGCTGGGCTTACCTGTACCACCTTTATTAAGGAGGTCTGAACGTGTAATGTTGCTTAAAAAAATGGGAATGCTTAGTCACGTTGGTACTTCAGCTGAGATTGCTCTTTCCGTAGAGTTTGGGCCAAAGTGAGAAACCATAAAAAAGAAACCCTGTGCTCAAAGAAGGGATTGGGGGATGGAATAAAAAAAAAAATAAATTATTGTAAAGGCTTTTGGCCCCCTGTGTCGGCTCTGTGGATGATAGCCAGCAGCTTGCTGCCATACCAGTCAAGCCATTTATTCACTCATTTACTATTCATAAATGAAGTAGTGTAAAATGTTGGGGAGGGGGAGGTTTGTTTTCTCTTTTCTTTTTTTTTAATGGCTGATGCAAACCTATTGAGTGGTTTTGCATTCCAATCCGTAGCTAAAAGTTTTTTTTTTTAATCTTTAAAGCTACCAAAGAAAGAGCACCTGTAGGCCCTGTCTGCAAAACCCCACAAAGCCCCTGCAAACCCCAACAAACTTCTAAACTGATGACACCCACCGATTATCTGAATTATATCTGAGCTCATTCCATTTCGTGTTTATCTGAGCTTTGTACCACAAATCTGTTTCGATGACAGGCGCTTTATAATAATGCGTATTTAAAATTCTGACATCCGTTATTTTGCTATAATATGTAAGTTTTATAACTTTTAACTTGAAAATGTCAAGTATTTTAAAACTAGAACCACTTCTTGCCATAGAGCGGTGAACATCTGATTTTTCATTTTGCTTTCTCAATGATTAAATTCAAAATTTCTTAGATTTATGTAGATATCTGTCCCAGAATTTTTTTTTTAATTAGTTGCTTTTAAACTGGTATAGGACAACAGTCTGAAAACGGGCTCTTGACTCAGTTGTAATTACACCGGCACATTCAGTACAGCTATAATGATGCATCCGTCTAACCAGAGCAAAATGAAGTCATATTTCATATGACTAATCAGGAAGGTGAGCTTTGGTGAGGGCATGTAAAGGAGAATGCTCCTGAAGGTTAACCTTAACCTAAGGAGGTTACTTCGTGTGTGGTGGAGCGACCCGCAGGAGAAGCCGGCTTTAGGAGCTCCGTCGCCTCCTGGAAGATGTTCTCGGAGTGCAAGGGGTGTCCGCACCGGGGTGCATTGCACGCTCGGGTTAGCGTCGCGCGCACCCCTTGTCTCCCAGGAGCTCCGTTCCTTTTGGCTTCCGAGCGTGCTTCTGTATAAAGTAATCGACGCAATCTATTTTTCTGCATAAAAAGCCGCTAAAAGGAGGATCAACTGGAGAGAGAGAGAGAACTCCCGAGTGCTGTGAATTTCTGCAGTGCACGTGACGATGAGCTGCACGAGCCTTTCAGCCCTTCCGTGCAGGCTCTTGTAGAGGTCAACAGTATTTCTCAACACTACGCTGATACTTGGAAGCGTGTCCGAGAGGGATCACCGTTTCCTTTGCGGGAAGGTGGTAGTTGTTCCTCTGTCGGCTGTGTCTGGCGGTACCGGCGCAGGGGCAGAATCCCGCGTCGGAAGCACATCATAAGAAATGGTGTCTGCCCTGGGGACCGTATGCTTTCTGGAATGATACACTGTAGAAGATGAGATAAATAGATGCAGGCATCCTTAAGCAAACATGGTGAATATGATAAGCAGCGAGGAGTGTGGAAAACAGCGATCAAAGCAGTCCCAGCTGTCAAGCCATTGCCGCTCTGGAGGAAGATGAAGGAGGGTAGAGGACTTTGCATCGGTCTCGTAGAGATCTGCTTCCACAGGCCTTGTATTTGCGAGGACAAGAGGCATTCAGCGTAAACTAATCTGAATTCTTCTGAGACTAATGCAGTATTTTAAAGCCAAAAAAAAAACAAACCAAAAAAACAAACCACCTTCAAATGCAGCTCAGCAAGATTCTGATCGTCTTTGTAATTCTGATCATAACTTTCTCAGTGTCTGTTAAATTGTCTGTAATGCACTTTGTGGTATTATACTCTTAAACATAGATGCATTATGAAGTCACTATGAAAGAGAGCTCTAAACTTAACGATTTAGATGTATACGGTTCATCCTGTAATAGAAATTTTATGCGCATCCCAACTATTTTCCAAGCCTAGAATGCATACGCAGTTACCCCATTTGTGTAGCAGGAGGGTCTGATGGGGAGAATACGGAGTGGTTGGGTAATGTATCCAGAGAGGATATTTAAAAAGGGATGCTTTTTGAGATAATGTGCTTTTTTATAGAAAATAAGGGTTTTCGAATTAACATCTAAGCTTCTCAAATGTTTGTTCCTGAAGGAAAACAGTTTCATTTAAGATCCCAGTTGCATGTTAAATTTGTCTTATGACAGTAGACAGTAATTTATTTTCTCTAGGCTTCTGTGTTCTTCTTCTCTTTGTGCTGTTTAGATAAAATCTAATAATGCTAGGCATAATAACAAGATACATTTGCTCTGTAAAAGTTTGTGTTTGGGTTAGAACAGCAGACTTGGAGTTATTTTTCAGTCCCATTCCTATTTCTGCTGTTGTCTCACAGGGATGTGATGCAAGTTTTGGTTATCTATAACTAAAATCAGTGTTAACACCATCCTCTGATTCCAAGGGGCATCAGTTTGATCTCCCAGATCTTGAGTTGAAGCCTTCATGCAATTAATGATTATTTTCAGCTCCTCAGAAGAAAACCAGACCTTGGCTAGCGTGTCCTTGATTTGATTCGATGTCATCCTTGTCTTTGCTAATGCACTTAGATGGAACATAGCCCTGGTAGTATGAATTCTAAACGTTTTCAGTGCAAATAGAGTAACTGATCCTTCGCTTTCTTTTTTCAGTCAATTTTGACAGCATCTTTCTCTCCCTCTCGGCCTCGCCTCTCCCTCCAGTCTTTCTCTGTCCATGCCTGTAGCTTCCAGCCCAACTTTCTGCGGCACGGAGCACCCCACCGTCACTGACAGCGGGACCTGCAGGCGCCTGTCACCCGAGCGTGCGAGTTCGTGTGCAGGCACAGGCGGTGGGTGGCTGCCCTGCGAGCTCCTCTCTCCTGGTTCCTGATGGTTCTCTTCTCTCCTGCAAACTTCGGTTTGTATGGTTTAGCTCGCTTTCGAGCATCTGGAGTTTCAGCCAGCTACTCAAGAGTACTTATGAGCACTCCTATTCCATATTTTCTGTACTTTTTCCCCTCCATCCCCTGCCACAGGAGGACTGCCTTGTTTCTCCATCTTAATTGGTTTGTAGGAGCGCAGCCTCTTGGTTATTCAGTACTCTGATCCCCGAGTCGTGGGAGAGTGAGTGCTCGGGCTGACGAAGGATCATTTTTCCTTACACGTAGTTAAAAGTTTAGCTCTGTTTTTTATAACAACTTGTAGGATACTTTCTGTCAAAGTTTTAAAATGTACTTTCTGCTTGATAATTTGTTAATATAAAAATGGTTTAATATGAGCTGTGTGGCCACTTACTCTAGAAAGCTTGGATTTTCTTATACTCAAGTATGTAGTACATTGAGGTTAAATGCAAGTACACGTCGTACAACTTTTCAACAGGAAAAGCCTTTTCCTGGAGTATTGTTTTTATCGGAAATTGGCTTTTAATATGCAAATAAACACCTATCTGTTCATTTATTTCCTTCTTGACTTTGTTTGCTTTAAACCTGCTTTGTTACAATGCTGCTTACAGCTACAGCCTAGTTCGGGACCACCCTGTTTTGCTCCTCTCACTTCCACGAATGCATTTCTTTATGAATACAGAAAGAAAACATAGCTGGAAGATTGGTGCTCCTTTTTTTTTGTGGTTTGTTTTTTTTTTTTTTGCATATCCAGGCTCTGAGGGCCTCATTACATAGCTCTCAGCTGAGAGGTGGTACGGTGCCGAGCGTTGCTTGCAGCGTGGCGTGCTCGCGCTGCGCTCCGTGCACCCTCGGAGCCCTGCTAGGTGCGTCCCCGGCGCTGACTGTCACTTGCGTGTCATTACAGCGAAGGGAGGTTGTGGCAGCCTGAGGATGTGTGAAGAGGGGCCATCATCACCGCGGTATTTTACCAGTCAGTGTATATAAGAGCTTATAAATTATTCCGCTGATGTGAAACTCGCTGTAGATTTGGAATTCCATGTGCCCTGCAGTACGGTCTCGGGATGAGAGCTCCCCAAACGTCGGGCTGCCGTCACCTGCGAGGCTGCCGGGGTTTTAATGACTTGTGAAACTTCAGCTCCTTACAGAACTCCCGGCATCACTAGCTGCTCTCACAGTTTGTCTTCTACTGTAATTATTTAGACAAGGCTCTTTTTAGTCTTGTAATGTATTAGTTTTCAGCGGCAAGAGCAAACAGTAAAATTTGAACTCTGGCACTGAAATAAGTCTTTGTGAACATTCCTGTTACATTTTCGTAATAACAAAACACAATTCTTGGCATTTTGAAAATGGTACACTGTGGATAGACTAGAGAAGAGTTGATCTGTATTAATTGATGGTTGTAAAAAACCCAAACAAAAACCCAAACAAAACCAAAACAAACAAACAAAAACCCCTTATGTTTACATGTCGAATATTCCTGGTATTATGGAGCTCTTATCAATACCAGTACGTTTTTTCACAGGTGAATTTTCACAGCTGACGTCCCCATTTCCCCTCCAAAGCAGAGAGGCTTGCGTGTCAGAAGCCTGGCGTTATCATGAGTTAAGGCATAACAGTAATCTATAATTTAGACATGTGAAAACCAAATTAAAATTGCATTACATGTGTGGTTTAAGGCAACACTAGAATTTAGGTTGGAATTCTGTCCTCGTGTCAACTTATTGTAGCTAAGGAAACGTAATACTTCAGAGGATTTTATTTTCTACACTCTGTAGGAGCCATGAAGACCAGGAAGCTCTTGGCTGCCAGAGGCATAGAACAGCCTCTAGGGATTTTTAGTTCTTTTCGATGCGGGAGGTTTTTTGTTTTGTTTGGTTTTTATTTTTTTTTTTAAATTTTGTTTTTGTAAGCCTGGGGTTATTTTAGGAATGCTACGAGGGTAGTTTTCAGGGCGCTGCAAGGCTGTTGTGAGTGGTATCAGTTTGGTCCTTATTTCTTTGAGATTCATGCCTGTAGTACTAATAACTGGAGTAAGTGTGTAGTGCAGCTAATGAATTGAAACAAGTTTTGAAAAAATATTGTCAGCAAGCCCATCTTTTTTATGTTTTAAAAAGGAAAACAATCTGAGGTTTGTATAGTTGGATAGGCACCACTTTTCTTTGCATCCTGTTGCAGGATTTTATCTGACCCTGTTGGGAAAATATTTGATCCATCAGTTGGCTTTAAAAACAAACAAACAAAAAAGACATCATGGCTGCTCTTTAAAAATCTGAAGAAATCTTCTTTTGTGCCACTGGTGGAACGTCTGTGGCCTTTAAGGAGGAAATATTTTTGTTTGCATTAAGTTAGTCGAGGACTGATGTCAGCATAGGTAATTCGGCGGGGCTCGCCTTCCCCTCTCTGTGGATACCTAAGTGGCCTCTTTGTGTATCTCAGAGGAGCAACTTTCTCCTCTCCCATTAACACAGCTCTAAGTGTGTTTTAAACACTTTCAAACTGGAGCAGAATTGTAGCTCGTATATAAAAGGGGAACATAAACCAGAGTTAATTTATATAAATCCTTGGGAAAAAGGCTAATGAAAATTCTGCAAAATAACTTCAGAGAACTCCAGTTGGTTTTGATGGTTTCTCATTATTTTACTGGCAGATATATGAGATGATGAAAATAACTTACTGATGCTACAAGGGGAAAAAAGTCTGAGAGGGTTTTTTTTTCTTTTTGTTTTTTCTTTTTTTTTCTTCTTGGATGGAATGAATGGGATGGATGAGAGCAAAAAGTGGGATACGGAAAGGTTTGCTTGGTGAGAGACTGACTGCATGTCAGTGGGAGTAAGCGTCGCTGCTCGAGTTTCAGTAGGTTGTAGAAAGAAAAAAACTAACTGATTTCGTTAATTAGTTCTATCTTGTGAAAACGAACAAGCTGCTGATGGAATCGCAGGCACTTAGTGAGACCATCAAAACAGCTGGCAAATCAGATGCTAGAGCGCAGAGTTTGCTCGAGTTGGAGGCAAAGCGAAGCGGCATGGAGCGCGAAGCTAGCGAGGGGTCTGGCAGAGAAACTCCCGCGGTACCGGTGCGAAACGGAAATCCAAAGCAGTGCTGGTGCTGTTGTGCTGAGCAGAGTGGGTCAGCGGCTTCGTGGCAGCTCAGGTCAAGGAAGGTTAAATGCTGATTTGGAGGATTTTTTTTTTCTACACAGAACCTTTTAAACTGGTAGAGTCTTTAGGTAGGGTATTTAAAATAATTAGATACCGATTGCAATGGCTGTACTGCCGACGGAAGGAAAGGTGCCGGGGAGCAGAGCCGGCGCTGTCCTGCGCAGGTTGGGCGCGCTGCATGGGACGTGCTCCAAAGGACCGGGACCGCTAAGGGTGTATAATGCATTAGGGTGCTTGCTGGCGCCCGGTGTTAAGTGGTTCTTGAATGAGCCACGTAGGAACCCCATCCCGCCCTCCAGCTCCTCGGACGAAGCTTTTCCTTGCTGTGGCAGGGGTTTGGTTTATAGGAAATCGCGATGGTATCGGGGATGTACTTGGGATTGCAAAGAGGAACGCTCCCAAAAAATGGGGGGTTCCAAAGACTGGAAGTGCAACTGGGAATTAAAAGGAAGAAATTTGGGCAGAACTATTTCATTCTAATATTAACTGTTTGATGTTGAATCAAGGGCATCAAAGAGAAAAAGGCATCTGAAGGGAATGGAAGGACGTAGTGACCGAAAAGGAGAGGTGGGAGCTGGCAGAGCGTTAGCACCACTGTGGTCCCGTTCAGCTGTGTGATCAACCAGTGGTTTTAGATTGCCAATTTTCTTTTTAATTTCTTTTCTTAAAACTGAAGGCAAACATGTTGGGTTTTCTCCTGTTTGTTGTTTTTTTTTTTCCTGTTTTGGTTTGGTTTTGGTTTTGTTGTTGTTTTTTGTTTGTTTTTAAACTGACTGTTCATAACAGCCTAAACTTTCTGTATCGGCTGAGAAAGGAAAATTGCTACCCTTAAATTGCTTGGGTGTGATGGAAGCTGAGGAGGAGCATTTCCTAAAGCTCAGAGGTTACCAAGTGTAATCACAGTTAATGCTCCAAGGGTGTCTTAGTGGGTTCCAGCTTAAAACAGTGAAAACCTCTTAATGGAAAACCTCAAGCAATAAACGAAATAATAAATATATGTGCCTTAAAATTGGGATTGTTAGGCTTGGAGTTTGAGAGCTGCTTTTAGCAGTGAGGTGGTTGGGTCGGTGTAGCAGCACACGGTGGTTTCTGCAGTGATGCAGCAGGCGTATGTGTGCACCGACACTGCGGGGCTGCGCCGTGCTTGTCCTCGGGTGTTTCATGGAAATAAACCCCATGTTGTTTCCAAATCTTACCCCTGCTGGCAACATTTCAGGGTACTTCAGAAAAGCAGATAAGGTATAAGGTTACTGACAATCTGTAAAACCAAGGACAGAAAATGTGCTTACACAGGCTGTAAAAGGACAGACTGTTCCCTCGGAGGCTGATGCTTCTGCTGTGTCCAGACGAGATCGATCGGTGGTAAACATCCATATGGGGACCTAGGAAAACTGATGAAAAACTTAGCTATCAAGGAGTATCAAATAAAGAATGACGTGAAACTTTTGCTTCCTTATCGTCCATTTTCTTTCCATTAATTTGAATTTGTAATGGACACTGTACACTGGGAAAATGATGCAGACTGTACTTCCTCTAGTAATTTGGTTTCTGATGATGAGTCCTTTGGTCAGTGCCCTCATTGCAGGATGTTTCTGAATATGTTTAATAAATATGACATTTACCACAGGTTGAAACACAACGGTGAAGCTTCTTTGACATGTAGAAAAAGATAATTCGTAGGTCTTGCATCCATCTGTCAAGACTGTTTTGCAAATTCATGTTGTCTATGCCTTTTCAGCATGTGTTTTTTGGCTATCCAAACTCTACCAGGAAATACTGATAAGTTATTTTCAAAACTTGTGGCACAGAAGCACAGATGTGGCTTTTCCATAGGGGAAAGACGCCAGCAAATGCAAAAGTAAGTCACATAGCAAATATAGCATGAAGAGCATGGTCGCTGTGCTGAAAGAGGTTTTTCAGATTCCTTTCCCTGGAAAGAATGGGGAATAGAAAGACAAAAGGCTCAGTTTAGCCCTCCTATGACATAAACTTCACTTTTGACTTCTGTGGTTGCTCTTCTCTCTATGTAAACTCTGCAATGACTTTTCTATAGCCTTAATTTTTGGCAAAACCTTCCTGGGGAGCACCTAAAGGAAAGCTGTCCTCAGGCTAACAGTCACTTTTAGTGTGCTTCTCGAAAGAGCTGATTGGCGGTCATCTTGGCAAAGATCACGTAGTCTGCTCGGTTGTACAGGGCATGTGCAATCTTAAAAATCTGTTATACCAAAATTAGCTTTTAATTTAATTCCCAGGGATTCTGAGTGACTTCACTGCTGAGAGTAAATGGTGTTTACGTAGGAAATAAATGTCACTTCAGACGCACTCTACTTGGGACTGTAAAATAGTCTGTTAGTGTGTGAAATACACCATGTATCAGCGTTTTTACTCCAATTAACTTCAGTTACAGACATAAGACTTGGAGAAAGTTGCCAAATCACTTCTTATATAGCATTTGTTGCCATAGGTGTAGCTACAAATACTACTGCAACGCTAAATTAGTTTAGAAAGTGAGTGTTAGTTGGGAAATCTTTGTTCAGAGACGTGTCCCAGTAGCATGGCAGTTTTTGTTGTCTTGCCTGCATCTTTGGTTGCCCAACACCTCAAACAGGGTGCCTTGAAAGTTAGATTATTTCAAATGAGATCAAATGAAATGCAGTTCTGTCTGCTGTCCTGGGTAGCTTTGAAATTATGTGTAAACGTTGAGTGTGGTTGTAATTGTTGCAAAGTATTTTGTGGCTATGGAGGAGAAGTGCTGCCCCACTGTAAATTTGGGGTGGTTTTGGTGATGAAAGTGTAGTGAAGTAATAAAACTGAAGGCTGTTACCTTCCTGTTATCTAAGAGGAAATGAGCTGTATGTCGGCTGGTTGGTTCACTTCCGATACTCGTCAGATGCAGAAAACTGAATAACCCAGGAGATTTTGGTAATTGGGCAGCAGTGTCAGTGTTGGCACCAACGTGGTCCTTTTTGGAAAGGGAGCCTAGATGAGATTTTTCTAGCACCCTGTCCAGTCACATCTTGAAAACTTCTGGTGACGGATTGTCTGGTTGTTCCAGTGATTGATTGCTCTCACAGTAAAAAAAAATTCTTTCAAGATGAAAACGCTCCTGGTGGAACTTGTAGCTGATGCCCCTTGTCTTCTCCATGTGGCTCCTTGTGAAGAAAGAGCCTCCATCCTCTTTGTAGCTGTCCTTTAAGTACTGGAATACTGCGATGAGGTCCTCAGAGCCTTCTCTTCTCCAGGGAGAAGAGACCTGGCTCCTTCAGTCTTTCTTCATGGGTCAGGTTCTCCAGCCCTTTGATCTTCTTTGTGGCCCTCCTTTGGACCCTCTTCAGTCTGTTCACCTCCTTTTTGAATTGTAGGGACCAGAACTGGACACAGTACTCTGGCCGTAGCCTGATAAGTGCAGAGTAGGACAGGATGATCACGTCTCTATCCCTACAAGTAGTGCCCCTGCAGATGCAGCCCAAGATCCGATTTGCCTCCCTTGCTGCAGCAGCACAGTGATATTCAGTTTATTGTCCACTGGGATGCCCAGGTCCCTTTTGGCAAGGCTGCTCCGCAGTCATGCGGGTCCCAGCCTGTACTGGGCTCTTTGGTTATGCCATCCCAGGTACAGGACCTTGCACTCGTCTTTGTTCCTCCCTTCTGATTTTGATCCTCTGTCTCCCCCATAAAACCTCCCTGGGTTTCACCCATTACCCCTGCCATCCACTCGTTTCTCCACACCCTTCCCAAGGACCATCCTTTTTTCCAAGGATGCCCAAGGACAAATATGAGCAGAGATTCTTCTCTCCCATGCTTCATTGCTTTTACAGCATCCCATTGCTGCATTTTTATGTCCCTCTGCTCCGTCCAGCCGTTCAGAGCAGCAGTGCTGCTCCCAGCCCTGCCCCTCCGCCTCTGCCTCTCCATTCAAACCCATAAATCAGTCTCTCAATGCGATCGGTCTTCTACAACATGTGCAAGACTTGAGCGTTCTTTCTGTCTGGATAGGACAAAAAGCACTTAAGTGTACTGCTCTTCGTGGAGTTTTTTGGTGTTTTTTTTTT
>VZTV01037742.1:0-17746 GCA_013400875.1 Anhinga rufa
CCCTGCTCAGCAGGAATGAAAACGTCCCTGGATTGCCAACACTGTATCCAGCACAAATCCAAACCAGAGCCCCATACCGGCTACTATGAAGAAAATTAACTCCATCCCAGCCAAAACCAGCACACTTGCCAATTCCTTTGTTTTCTTTGTAGTTCGCAACAGCATCATAATGTGAAATGTGATGACAACAGAGCTCAGCAAAGGGAGCTCGCTAAGGCCAGAACAAATGTAGCTGAATGGCTTTTTCTGTTTTTCCTAAGACCTTGGAAATTTCCAAATGTTAGTTTTGGGTCCTGTATTTGAAAAGACTTCCTAAGTCTATTTTTTTCCCCTTCTTGTTTTCCTTGCTTAATTCACATTCACATTAAAATGCATCCTACTCTAGACATGAATGGCATGAGGTTGATGGGTTTTGCTTAGCTGCAGACCCATGTTGGCAAAGGACTTTAGCCTATACACAATAGTTACTATTTATAAAGACATTGCACAGGGAGAAGTGTGTGTGCATGCTGATGCGGAACTGGGCAAAGACTAAGTTATTTTGTCCATAACACTGAACAGGTTTCAGTTGTGGAAAAGTCAAGTAGGTGAAAATTGCTCCCTAGTAGCAGTGCAAGGGAAGACCACAAGACAGGTTGAAGCTGGAGTTTCAGTGATGCTTACATGATACCCAATACACACTTAGTGGATTTTCACAAAGGAAGAAACAAATCTGAATAGGAAGGTGCCAGTTTTAAATGCCACTTTACTGAACAAAGCAGCTGCATGTTCGCCGGCCAGGATGTGCCATAAGCATTAAAATATTGCTTTATAATAATGATAACAATAATACATCCAGGGAATCAAAAGTGTTGTAGGATTCCTTGGAGCTCAAAAGAGTTTCCTTTGGTCTGTGGCTTTACTGATTTGCTGCAGAACTGTAGTTAGCAATGAGACATATTGACAAACTATTGAGTTGTGGAAGTATAAATCTGCTTTCAGGAAAACGTTTATGGGTATCTATTAATGCTGCACTTTACACATGACTCTGAATGTGCAGCATAATTCAGAGAACTGTTACATTTCCCATTCCTTAATTTTTTATAAGTGTTTGATATGCTCATAGGGAAGGAAGTAGAACAAGAGATTGTGAAGCTGTAGCTGACACACAGACAGTTCCTAGAACAAGCATTACAGACTAATTTTCCTTATGGTTTTCTGTCTGGTGCTCCTTTATGAAGAGAATTACTTTTTGAGCAGAGTCACAGCAAGACATTTTGATGTTCAGAGCAGGTCTCCCCCTCCTCCTCTGTGAATTGTGCTTCTAGGGTGGGCCTCGGAGTGTTTGTCCTCCCGTGGTAACCTCCTTGACCCACTCTGGATGCAGCCCTGCTGAAGGTTGCTTTCCATGCAGGTGTCATAGAAAATAAGACATCTTCATTAATGAGTCTAGTTAATAAAATTTATTTCTTGTTCATATTTTGATGCAAATTACACTTTTCAACTGCTTTATATATGGTATTGTTTAGTCTGGTTACCTAAAATAATTTCTGAAGCATTCCCCACCCAACAATGTAGCAAGGCAAGGAATGAAAGAGACAGTTGCTCCAGCATGTCCATTGGAGTGTAGTGCTGGATAAAGTGAAGTATAAAGGACTGTGATCCATATTGCCAGGGTGAAGCTGTCTGAAGCTTCCAGTGCAGGTCTGGCAACAGAGAGCTTTATTCTTTTTCACCTCACTTAGCAAGGTTGCTCCAGGTACTATAAAGTCTCCTGATGGCCTTATCCATCCAGTGATTTCTACAGGTTGTCCCTTCCTCCCTCTGTTCCTGTGCCCATGTCAGCTCATGCACTGGGATGAATTACTGTGATGCAAGCTCTGCTTTGCAATTTGTGGCATGTCTTGGCTGACACCGGTGCCAGATGGTTTTCAGGGACAATCCTTGAGCAGATCCAAGAGCATGTGACCAGCATACAGAGCTGTTCTTGAACAGCACCGTACATATTGGCAGAGAGAAAAACTCACTTGGAGCTTATGGAGAGTATTGGCAGGGGCATTGGAGCTCATCTAATTCCTTGCTGTTTGACAGGCCAGCCAGGAAATGGAGGTTGGCTCACATCTGTGGGACTGCTGCAGGGAAGGACAGAAGGACATGCCAGCAGGGTCCTGCTGACAGAAGATTAGTAGTCTGGCTTGGCTGGCAAGGTGCTGCTGGGTGAACATCAGCAAGTAGGGATATTGCCTATGAATTAAATGGTTCTGGGGCGAAAGTTCAGTGGTGGTGTGTGGCCTTGAGAGAGGGTGCTGCTATTTCTACCTGCTAGAAGCAAATGATGCACCAGCCACGGCATGTTAGGGCAGGAGATGGAAGGACGGGAAAGGCCAGTAGTCTTTCCAGCTGCCCTTCAATTGCCCTTGCAGCCCAGAGCCTGCAAACCAAGATGGCTGAACTGTGCTGGTTGTCTCCTTTCCCAGCTCTATCCCTCTTGCCTTTGTGGCCAAGCAACAACTAGGGATGGCTATGTCAGCTCTGCATCTTTTAAGGTGTACTTAGGGTGGAAACTCTTTTGTTAGGACTACAGTAGTTTTAAAGTAATCAAGGGTCATGAGTGCATGGCATGTCATAAAGTGGGCCCAAGTCTTCGCAGTGTCATCTTTGCTTGGTTCTCCTCAGAAACTGTGGGACTTGTGCTTGGGTAAAACCCAAGCAAGCGTTTTAGGAAAGGAGGCCACAGACCTGCTTTCTTCTGGAGCAGAGTCTCCAGATATCGCTTTTGCCTCCTCCTTTATTATTTTTGTCATTCTGGTCTGCCAGGTAATGATATTTTATGTCTGGCATTACTTTAATAATAAAAATGAAAAAGGGGAGAAGATTTCTTGATAGCTGTGTATATATTTGATACAATCTCCTTTTACTGAGTGTAAGGCCATTGGAGGAACGGGTTATCTCAGGGCTGCAAACCACCATTCTATTAGTCTATTTGAAGTTATCTAGAAAGTCTGTTTGAAATATAGCCTCCTTCTACCCCTCCCTCTCAACCTGCCTTCCCCTTAAGTATATTTTCAGGCCCAAATCAAAACAAGACTGTACTGCAATAAAAAAACATTGTTTAAAAGGTCTTTACTCTGAGGTTTTATTTTTAGCCCATTCTGGTAAATGGGGCTGGTCCAGCTTGATTCTAACCTTTATGCAAATTTAACTATAATTCAGCACAATATTTATAAGATTCAGAGTTAATTAAATCCCAGTGGAGATCAGACCCTGTATGACCTCATTACAGTTATACACAACCGCCTAATTTCCCAGAACAACCGCTGAGTGGAGGGTGTGCTAATTTAGGGAATGTATGGACATATGTACTGTCTAGATGTCTGTCTGTTACAGCTGAAATGGCAAGATTACTGCTCCTCACTTTAACGAACTCTTATTGAAAATCACATTAGCTTTTGTTAATAGAGTCTTTTTTTTGTTCCGCTGGATCTTTAATCGATAGAAATAAAATTAAAGAGACATTAATTATCAAGCCTTGAGTTCCTAAGCTAGGAGGCATTTTAGAAATGCAAAGTATTATTATTGCTATTAATTTTATTAGATAGGCCTCATTTTTCCCTTACATAATGAAGAATTTTGGTGGATTTCACCTGTGTGCAAAGGGGCTAGCTCGAGGCCCCTTGCTTCGCTTAAGTCTTATTTGGGAGGCTTCAGAGTAAGGCCTAAATGATTCACGGGAGCAAGGATGGGAAGTTACCATCTGTGAGCAGCTGAAAATTAAATCAATCTTTGTGTCCTTCAGTACACATGCTCTGGTATGTACAAAGACACATATGTATGTGCAAACGTGGGGTTTTATAATTTCATTTTCAAGCTGAATACTTCCGATCTTGTATGTTTAGCCTTCTAGGTTTTTGCCTATTATTGCCATGGACACATGAAGGGTGGGAGTGGATATTTCTGAAGAGAAAGTTCATAGAAAAAGCTCCATTCAAGGGAGTAGGAAGGAAAAAATGTGTTTTAATATATTGTAGTACAAAGTTGCCTGAGAAAAACATGACTTGTTTGTAAATAGATTTCACTGTGTTTGAATTAATTTTGTTTGAGACAAAACATCACTACTTCTTGCCCTATGAACATGAAATACTATTATCTAGCAAAAATATGGGATTACAATGTTTGGAATTCTGTCATGAACATGAAAAAGGAATTGTTTAAGTTGGTTTTTTTTCAGTGGTGTTTTTTTTTGGCCAAAAAAAACCCAGCAGGAGTGACTACAAGTAACTGTTTTTCAATCTGCAAAAACCCCTTTTTTCATAATCATATTCAGAACTGCATCTTTTGTTTTGATATATTAAAAAAAAATCTCCCTTGGCTTTTTTGTTGGTTGGTTGGTTGATTTAGTTTTCCTTCAGTTTTCTTTCAGTTCCTTTTAATCGTGAAAGGGATGAAAGGTAGGAATATGAGTTTCTGCTTTGTCAACAAGAGTTTGCACTTTCAGCATGTAAATATTTTTGCCAGTTTATCCACAACAAATATATTCCCACTAGCAATCCCACTTGCCGTGAGAAGTCAGCAGCCTGCGGTGTTTGAATCTGATCTGCTTTGCACTGATCCATCACGAATTTTGATCCAGAGGTACAAGGGCATGTGTGCAAAGTTCTTATAGAGTTTACAAAACAAAGCACATACTTGAATTTGCAAAACAATAACATTATTCCTTTGTGTAACATAAGAGACAAGAGAATAAAATTGCCATAATCTCCATTTGCACCAGGGAATGGATAACATTCATAATAATTTCTTTGTTATTACTGGATAACAGTACGCTCAAGTCAAATGAAAGGGTAAGTAAAATTAACATGGTTTTGATGATCAGGAATGACACAGGCAAAGATACAGCAAATAGAGTGACAGGGACTTTATGAAGCAATGAATGACGGGACCTCTGATCTCTGTGCCCACAACTTTGTATGATAGAAAAGGCAGCTGCAATCTGTTCCATTTAATATGAGCTAAGCACAGCCCTCAGGCTATTTGTAAGCTGCCAGGGAGCTTTGCATTGCACAAAGTTTGGGCACCTTGCTGAATTTCCTGGCTGTAGCTGTGCTGCAGCATTTGACAGTTTAAAGGGTAGAAAAGGGTGGGAAGTTTCTTAAATAGCTTTCTGCCAAATTAAGAATAGTACCCATATGCAGGTCAAAACTGCCCGGTGAATGGGGATTTCATACTGTGGCATCTTTGTTTCCTTCCTCCAGGAACAAACTAAAAAGTGGTTCTGTGCCTGGGATGCAAAATGCCAGGAAAAGACCAGTGGATGAAGAATATCATCGACATTAGTAGACACACACAAAAACAAAAGCAAAAAGCTCAGCAGGCCAGAGAGGACAAAGTCTCTTTAACATAGAAGCACCCTTTAAGAGCTTTCTGAGGGCCTGTGGGGATTTTGTGGTGAGCTTTTTGTTGGGTTTTTTTGGTTTGCTTTACACTGCCTTCAGAGTTGCTCTAGTTCATTAATTTTTAACAATTTATCAGTATGGGAAGACAAATCCCCTGCAGTCCCTTTTAATATATTTTCTTCTTCTTTTCAAGTAAATGATTGATGAGTATCAATAGGATTGTTCAATACGGAGTGGTTGCTAATGTAAGGACCCTGTTGCCTGAGGGTTCCTACCATAGTTTATAACCCTGCACAGATTGTCTGGTTAAGATCTTAAGTAGCCAAAGCTGTAAAAGTTTATGTATATGTGTGGGTGGGGGAATGGAGAAGGCTCACAAGTAATCAAGGCACATTTCCATTAATCATGTTGCTTTCCTTTTGGCTGCTGGATTGGGCAATACATTCTTACCTAAGCAAGTTGGGTGGGGAAGAGTTTTTCAGTGTTAGTATTTGCCTCAGGAAAACAGGGCCCAAAGCTTCAGTATTATGTGAAAGGAGTCTTATTGAGGAGAAAGGGTGTTCTGCTGGTTGAGGCACAGAGCTGTGTTCTGTTTTCATCCCTGCTGTAGATTTGCTGTGTCACACCAAAGCATGCAGTTTGGTCACCAACACGAATTATCGAGCTCCAGTGTGACAGGGAGAGTTGTTGCTGCATCATATCAACTGTGCGCTTCTGCCCCAGGGGCTGGAGCTCATGGCCACTCAAGCAGTCTTCCAGTGGTTTTCACACCATTAAGACTCCCTCCTTTCACTTGGGATGACACCATCAATATTGAATTAGTGTAGTTTCTTGGATATCCAGGGACAGACAAGAGCCCCCTTTGGTAGGTGCTGAACATCCACAAAACAAAGATAGTCCCTGCCATGGTCTCACCATTTCAAGAGATAGGAAACAGATGGATGCACAGGCACAAGAGTATGCAGGGAAGCAACAGCATTGGCCAGCACGCTGGTGGGCGGTCTCGGCACACCAACCACAGAACTGCTGTCAAGTATTTTTTGGTTTCATTTAGTACCTTGGGTCTTAAAGGATGACGAACTGTAGAGCTGCATGGGAGTGTGAAAGGTCCCAGCACCCATCTGTAGGGGAGCATAAGGTGAGGAGGACTAGGTGTGCAAGTGCCACACACACATTGTGAGAGTTATCACATCTCCATAAGGCTAGGTTGTACAGCCAATGTGCTATTAACTTAAGTGATATATAATCTAATGTCTTTGCTAGCCTTTAAAAGCTAAGCTGAGATAAAAAGGGCTTTGGGCGTCTTCCTAGACAGTGAGTGCTATGGAGATGCCAGTAAGGATTCTTACATTTCAGATTTGCAATATATGAGTTGAAGCAAAAATGCAGTAAATACAAATATTATCTGGTATTTCTTTACATTTGGAAATTTCCAATACTTGTGTTTTTAAATTGCTTCTAAAGACAGATCTGTGATAGATTTTAAAAATAGATAATGAAAAAAACAAAGCTCCCCAACAGCATAGGAGTGAGTCTTGCATTTCAAAATCTGCATCAAATTCTTACAGCAACCTATATTTTTAGTAAATAGGGGAAGTTTCTGTGGTAGTAAGCTAACTCCTATAGCAGCTGTGTATTTTGTGCCATTTTTCTACAAAGAAATAATTTTTTTCCCCAGTAATACATCTGCTGAGATACATATGTACCCATAATACTATTCTGTATTGTAGCATTTTAAATTTTCAGAGCCATATATTGATCGATTCCTCCACATTTCATTCACCTTTCAGTTTTTCAGTATTTTCATTCCACTTCTCTGAATGGGGTACTAAAACCCCATCCCATTTTCACTCGCTGAATGTCAGCAAGTGAAGCCATGACTTTCTAGGTTCTGTGATCTGTACTGAGACCTCTAAACCAGGCTACCTCATACTGCACAGAGGTGGGAAGTGATCTCATATGGGTAAGGGACAGAAGCAGAAACAATTTAATAGGTGGCAAAGGAAACATTAAAAAAATCCATTTGTGGATACATCTTCTCTACAAACAGATGAGGCAATTAAAGGAGGAAAAATGACAACAAAGGAGAAGCAGAGTCTACTAACATTTGCTCAGTGTGAATCTCAGATTTCTCTGTAGGAGTTATTTAAATTTACACCAGCAAAAGAGGCAGCAAAAGCAGCTTTCCACAGCTCAATGCCCCACATCTCCTTCTGCTGTAAATTAACCTGCTTTCCCAATGACTTCACTGCACTCACTCCCTGGAGCAGTTGCTGAGATGACAGAACTAAGCATTGGTGTCTGGTGCTGGTTCCCCAGACCTGGCTCTGGACAGAGTTTTAGGAGTGATTAATTCCTCAATTCACACTCGGAGCTTTGCATGGACAAACAGCCCTGTTTGCTCACGTGAGATGAACTGCGGAACCACGACCCTGCAGTTTGCCTGGTAGGGAAGGGCAAGTTTGCTTCGCTGTTTGGAGATCCTTTTTTGCGAGGTCTAAATTACAAAACCGTTCATTTTGTTTAAAGAAAGATTATGATCTCTGGAAGAAATATAGTACTGGAAGCAATAATGCACACAGTGCTCAGAAACATTTGGTGTATTGGACCTAAATAAAAAAAAAACCTCCCAAACAATGCCCCAGCCATTAAATAAAAGTATTCACTTAGCCTGGAGCAGCAGAATTATTTGGAAAAAGTAAGTCCTGCGTAGATAAACAATTGGCTTAGTTTAACCATCCTAATATTTGTTACACGGCCGCTATCGATCTCTTGATGTGCCATTGCCAGGGATAGCCGTGATGCATCGCTGTCCACCCGGGCAGCAGCGTGGGCTCAGGACCCGACAGGAGCCCCAGGCTCTGCAGCTGCAGCCGCGGCTCGGGGCAGCACGGCAGGGAGGCGCTGGCGGCACAGCGGGCTCGCCAGGGACAGTCGCGTTCAGCCTCCTTCCAGCCTGATGAGGAGTTTGTGATATACAGAACCCAAACATGTATCAGTGCTGGGAAATGTTATAGGTTTATGAGGAGAGTGATTAAAAATGTATCAAAGAGGCTTGTAAAGCTTATGGTTCAAGTTAACTGTATGAAGTAAACAGCCTTTAAGTGTCTCTTGGGACTGTGACAGATAGTCTGTGGGTGTTACTGCAACATGGTACTAGTGATTGTTCTGGCCATCCCAAACTAATCACCATCTGTGTGTATGAGCCTCTTGGGAGCTCCTGGTTGTTGGACAATCATGGTTGTTAGCATTTTTAATCAGTTTCTGTGCAGCACAGATAGAAACCGTATGCTCCAGCCTTTATTTTCCCTACTCGTGGAGAATTACTTACTGCAGCACTAAAAAGGGGATGTGCGAGTTCCTGCTAATTTTAGAGGGTCACATTCACCTCGTGCACCCAGTCATGGTGACATTTCCCTTGATGTTCCCTGCCCCTGCTCTGAAGTGCTACGGTAAGAATTACGCTCTTGTTTTGCTGCTGGCTAGGTGGATTGATATGCAAGTCCTTCGCTCTGCCTGGCAAACACCCCTCCTCCTCGTGGCCATGCTTCCCGCGTGACTCAAAGGCACTGACACAAATGCATAACATTCAGGATTGCGGTTGGGGAGATGGAGTTGGGAGGTTTATTGTCCTTCTTGGTAGTGAGAAATAGCTGCTGAAGTAGGAAGAACCAGAGCAGATCATTGCCTGAAGCAGGAGACTATGTGCAGTTGAAGTTATAGGCCCTGGGAGAGTTCCCAGCTGTACTTGCCTGGCTGCCGATGCAAGAGACACTGCAGGCAAAGATGGCTCCGAGAAGTGGAGGGGCAAAACAGAGAGGGAAAAGGATGGCTTAGATCCAGGCTCTGAGGAGCAGAGTCGATGCTAAAAAGAAAAAGCTCTTCTCTCATTCTGTACTGAAGTACAGCTCATCTCAACAATTAATCCTTTAAGAATTAAAATCTGGGGGCCTGGATTCGCACTCCGCAGTCATTTGACATCTGTGCAGAGTGGCTGGAGAAGCGCTGCCGTGCCAGGTCTGCTGGAGCTTCGCACAAGTGGAACTGGCTCTTCATGTGCGAGACTGCAGGCAGCCCGGCCCGGAAAGTGCTGAATTGTCAAACTGGCACCAACTCTAGTGCCCCCTTGTCCCCATCTCCCTTCCCCAACCCTAGATTTAGCTATTAAGTACCAAACAAAGGACTGTGAATGTATAGAAGACAAGGCAGTTATTGTACACTGGAGGTAAAGAGGGGAGAAGAGAGGAATAGTGAGCAGGCTAAATTCCCTCCTGTTACAAACAAGCTGGAGTTCTTGCCTTAAATCAAATGTCTTTTTTGTTTTCATTATCAATGTTGCCATCAGTTTTCTTGAGCTCTGCTCTCCTTTTCTTTTTTATAGGACTTGTATCAGGCTTCTTATTAATTTTCCTTTAGCAGCAAGGGTGTAAAACCGAGGGGCGGTACGCTGCTGGTGGGTTTATTATTAGTTGTTGTTGCTACGTCTGTGCATCTGCGTGAACAGAAGCAGGTTTTGAAGAACAAATTTGAATGAATAGAGTGATTTTCCGGTGCACTGACAGGTGGCCTATTTGAGTAGAGGGTAAGCCGTTCTCCACATCGTTTGGGTGATGGGTCTGATATATTTATTCATGTTGACGTGACCAAACAGTTCATTCTCTCCAGTCCTGTCTATGGATTGTGTAAAGTCTAACACAAAAGAGTTTCCTAGTTAGTACCATGCCTGCAGTGTTGAAAGGCGGTCTGTGGCTTCCCGCTCTTCTTTCTGGTACTTGAAAGAGACATCTCATTGGAAGGTGTATTCTGGTGCTTGCAGACCCAATTGACAAGTAATTTCTGTTTATCTGTTGTCAAAAGGGATAGTTGTAAGTGATTAGGTGTATATTGATTATCTGATTTAAAACACAAATGTTTCCACATAAACTGTGCTGTGCCCCGAATCTCTTTCAAAGCACCGGTACGCTCCTCAGCATCGTGCAGCAGAGGTGGTTTTGCGCCGGTTTGGGTATGATTTGCTGTTGCTGTCCTCCAGCCTGGCTACCCAAGGTGACAGGATTTGTGGAATACTGTAGAGTCCATTTAGGGTCTGGGAACTGCTGTCAGCCAGGTATTATCGCTGAAATCATACTGCAATTGCATTTTCACCAGCCTATGAATTCCTTCTGGAGTGGGCAGAATACTGAGAATTCAGAGAGTTAATGGCCCAGGTGTGTTATAGGATCCATAATCACCAACACTGTGCCTCTTCAATGAATGCGTCTTTATCTGTCAGCCTTGAAGATCATTGTGGGCCTGTGCAAAATGATAAAAAACCTTTCACTGCTTCATATTAACTAAAATATTAGAGCCATCATGACATTATTATTGTGTCTGAACTTGAGAACACTTTGTTGATGATAACAAAACATGCTCCTGGCTGCTGGTATGTGTTTCCAAATTCATCACTGCTCAAAAAGCAGGAGGACGTCACTCTGGATCGAATCTGGACTTACAAACATGCTTCTCCTGGAAACCATCAGGGCCCAAGCTTGGTGACTCTCACAGTGCAAAGCACAGTGCATCTTCTTATAAAATTAAAACTGGCTTTTTAGTAAAGTGGCTAAGTCTGGCAACTCTGTTTCCTTTATTTTTTCCTTCCAGTCAGAGAAGGTTTGCCTCCACCCAGAGGGTACGGAGAAGAGTCAGACTGTGAGAGGACCAGACCTCAGTGGTGAAGTGCCAGTTTTAAAGATGTGAATGGCTCCTTGGCATGACTGGGTGAATCAGTAAATACGCATGGCTGTTTTGCATTCATTTCACATCTAGACAGTAACAGAGGAGCCGCTCCCTATCTTGTACGGGCCACTTTAAAAGTTTAGACAGTAAGATTTTGTCTTTACAAGTAAATTAAAGAGTGCCAAAGGCATTCCCAGGCACTTGAATAAGGTTGTACATGGTGTTAGAATGGTCTTTCCGATATGTCCTGCATTCCTTGCACGTCCCAGGAGGCAGGAGGGCAGGGATGGTTCTCAGCCACGCCATGCCAGCTCACCCCACTGCCTGGGAACTTTCTCAGGTACATTTCATTTACTTGCATAGAAACAAGTGTCTGCTTCTACCTCACATCTCACATTTTTCTACCTCATATGCCCTCATATGCTGGGCAGGTCTGTCTTTGCAGAGGACTTTCTGTAGACAGCTGGGCGGGTACCTGGGACTCTAGAATCCCAGGTATTTTAGTTGGCTAGGGAAGCGGGACCTGACCTGTCGGCTGTTAGGCCTCTAGGGGAAATTCCACTTTGTGAGGCCATTCCACGTGCACCAAGTGGTGAAAGGTGAAAACAGCCTGCTCTAAGTGGTTGTGAAGAACCATTTAACCCAAGTAAAATGTTGTTACTAATATTTTACCTCTTTACTCCTTTTCCTAGGATTATCTTTTCAAAGTAGCAGGCCTGGTTCTTCTGTCAATATTCAGGCAAATTCAAAAGGACTTTAATCTGAATTAGGACACACAAAGTAGGTATCCAGGTTGTCTATAGCTACACATACAACCCCATAAAAGAATGTATTTCTAGCCCTCGGTGTCAGACCTATATCACTGCAAGAGGGAATTTATTCTATTCCGTAATTCTTCCAATTAAGCACTGGTGGTTGCTGCTGCTGCGACATGTACTGATAAATGGATGTGGCAGAATCGACTGTGAATGTTTTGGCAGCAGCCCTCCTTCAGGTAGCTATTAACTTTATTTTTTAATATGAAATTCAGGCACTAAATCCAAGGAAAAAAAAATCATACATAATGTAGGTTAATTAAAATGCCTGTAAATGAACAGGTGACAGGTGTCGAGCCCCATGACAACCACAACTGGAGAAATGAAAGTGCAACAGACTATTAGGATTCCTGCGTTAATCAGGTAATAGTAACTTGGGTAATTACAAAATCATATGAAATCTTTTTTAAATCCCAAACCTCATTTATAGCCTTTTGGAGATAAAATATAAAATGTAGAGTTTTAATCCAAAAGGACTTTTTCTCCTCTGGAGCCCTCAATCTCAGATTTCTTCGATGGCTGACACAATTAAGGGTTGGGGTTTTTTCTCTCCCCTCTCTTCAATTTTATTTTAATTAAGAAATATTAAGTTAAAAGCCACCAAAGACTTTGAGCTCCTATCTCTTTGGCAGGTATTTGGTAGTCACTTATGTGTCCTGAGGCCTTTTTCTGTATAACAGGTAGAACCTGCCGTGCGCATCTGTTGGGTCTAAGAGGTGGAATTCATTTTCCTGCTGAGAAGCAGCACAGGGCATGTGTGAGATGAACCTGGAATAGACTGGAGGCTGCTCTGTCTTCCCAGGAGCAAATTGCACCACAGATGACTAAGAGGACTTCTGAATAAAAACTTCTTCCTATGAATATGAGCAAAGGTGGTGATACTATTGCATATCTGATATGCAAACTACAACGTTACACTTCTAAGACAATAGGCCGTTCTTGCAGCCTTTCCCACACTGAAAAGCATATCCAGATGTTGTTTCCCAAGAAAACAGATTGAACCCTCCTGAGGACATGCTTATAGACATTCCCTCTCTGCTTCTGGAGTTTTACCATATAACCAGGGTCTTGATCCCCAGTACAAAGTTTTTCAGAGGTGTTAAGTGACTTGCCCAAGGTAATTAATACAAATCAGTAGGAAAATGAAAAATGAAACCTTCCAGACTTTTGCTGTAATTACCAAGGCACATGCCTCTCTCCGGATCTGTCAAAGAAAAAAAAAAAAGGCTGTAATTAGGACTAGGAGCTAGGGCATCTGCTGAGAACCTGCACTAGAGCTCACTTATTGAAGGACCCTTGGAAGCTGATTCAGCAGCTAGTGTATAAGGAATTTTGGGTTGGTTTTTTTTGTAAAATCCACATATCAAAAATGAAAAACATTATTTTTCATCCTCATTCCTGCAACAGAATTTATTACCCCTGGGCTATAGACAGCCAGACAAATAGAAACAGATATTTTTCTTTCGTTCTTTAACTTGGAAGATGAGAACATGTCTTGTACATTCTGAAGTTGCAGCCAACATAAAGGTCTTTATCTTCAAGGAAATCAGTGGTTTGATTCTTGGTAATACCCCACTAACCCAGGCAGTGACAAATTTCCCAGCTTAAACCTCCATACCAGGAAGATGATGGCATTCACCTCCCATCAAGAGGAACAAGGGGAGCTTCCCTCCCTTTCCCTTTTCTGATCAACACTGTTTATAAATTAAACAAAGAAAAGGATGGAGCTTTATTTTAGGAAGCTTTCAGACCACAAAACGCGTTCTGGATTAAAGGTCGGGGTGGGAAATCTGCCAAGGTTTCCCCTCCCTACTGCTACTAATTGTCACTGCTCCAGTGGAAAAAAAAAAAAAAAAAACAGAAGAAAACTGGATTAGGGAAAAAAAAAATAAACCCACTAGTCAGAATAACAAGGAGAAAACGGAAATCAGGCTTCATCTAGTGCTTGAGATATGCCCTACACAGACGCTATTGAATTCTACCCACCCCTGTGCCAGCCTCCCCTAGGCATGGTGGACAGTACTCATTTTGTTTGGGGTTTTTTCCCCTCCCTCCCTCACTCCCTCCTTTGGTGTTTTTATTCAGGCACAGCAGGCACCAAAGTGAACGCTGACAAGCATTGGCATACTTAAAAAAAAAAAAAGAGAAAAAAAAAAAGAAAAAAATTGCTGCCACTCTCCCAGAGACGTCCATTATGTCTCCAGAGCCCTACGTTTTGCAGCATAAAAGCATAATCAAAAGAAATCATGCTTCGACTCAGTCAGGGGCAGGGCAGAATAGTCCATTTAGCTTTATGCTAAAAAAGAAAATAATTGGACCAAAATTCGTTTGAAATAGGAGCAGGAAACAGTTTGTTTGCCATCTATTTCCTCTGGAAAACAGCAAACCGTATTAAACACTCTTTGGGAGCTATTTATTTTGGAAACAAGTTCAACATTCTGCAAGCAGCACACGCACACAGAAAAAGTTGTAGCGGAGTGTAATCTTTGGAGGAAATGTCCGTGTTTATCTACATTGTAGTTCCAACCAGCTCCCAGAAAAACAAACTTTCCACATCTTTAGTGATAGGCTTGGCTACTTCTAGCACGCTGCATCCCATCCACAGACCCAAAGTAATAAACCTGTCGGTAAGAGTTACAGGTGTGAGGTAGGAACAGCAGCAAAGCCAAAGTGTTCTTCCTTGGCCTCCCTCCTGCTCTTCTCCCAAGGAACTTTTCCTCTGTGTTAGCATTCCTGCTCTTCTCCCCTCACCCACCTTGCAAAAAAAATAACCCCAAAACCCATTATACCATGGTCCTTATTCTTCGTGGTTTTTCCCCTGCGCTGTCGCGTGGCATCCACTCATGTGGGTGAGCTGGGGAGATGGCACATAGCACACAGGCACCACGGAGCCGAGCCTTCTGTCACTGCCGTGTGTCTTGACACCAAGTCTTCTCCACCTGCCAAAAAATCCTCCCACTTGCAGCTCTGCTGTAGGAGCTGTGCCTCCATCACCTGCTTAGCTCCCCTTCCCCTGAACAGAAGGAAAACACACAAACCTAGAATGGAATCTCAAGACAAAACCAAAACAGAAATGCTATTAGCTTTCGTCACATGTTTCTGAATACTCATAGGCAGTGGAGACTGCTCGCTGTAGCTTTTACCTCTCCTTTCATCGGTCAAAACACAGTAGGATCCTCAAGTGAATAGTTACAATGAATAATTTTCAGCTTGCACGTTGTGTTTGAGCAATTTCGGAGTATTTGACAGCTGAGATGCACCAGTTCAAGCTTCACTGCTGATTTGCAATGGGACAGGACCTCACAGCATGATCCTGCTTCTCTGCTAAGGCCAGTGTTGGCGCCAGACACAGGGATATTTCTCACTGGACTTTCATGTTTACTCATGTTAGGAGGGTTTAATCAGTACTCCTCAGTGTTGGCCTCAAATTCATACTCCATTTGGTGATCCCAGGTAATCCATTTTACATGTCAGTTTGGCTTGATGTCTTGTGCTAGTCAGGATTTTTTCTCCCCTGATGTGCATGGCTGCTGAGACCTTTGCACATGTTTGGTATCCTGTTACCCAGGAGGCTGTAACGGGCCACCATGTCGCACAGCTTAACGTCTCCTTCAGTTTTCACACCTGGTAAATGCAGGGACTTTTGCTGCTGAGTCTGTTCAGGCGCTGGATGACATAGGTGTGTACCCTCCATCCAAGACTGCTAGAAGGCATCCACCAGGCCCTACTGTTTCCCAAGGGCTTTCCTTCTCTTCCAAGCCATAATGACATCCTCCCCAGTTTTGTCTTATCTGTCAGGATAAGATTAACCCACCTATTTAGATATTTGCATTCCTCTTAGCCACCTACTCCTCTCCCCACTTCCCCTGATCTTCTTCCTTCTCTACATTAATTTCTCTTTATATTTAACCTTTAGATTTTGGAGAAAGGAGTATAATGTGTCTCAGCAGGATATCATTTGATTTCTGCTCACAAGAGAGGGTCTTATTATAGTTCCCCACAAAGTGCTTGTGATTTATGAGCTATTTCTCACTTAAGGGTTAAGTATGTTATCTCCTAGCCCAAATATCCTGTATTAGCAATAGAGCTGATTACCACCGTTTGTATCAGTCATTGGGATCCTTAAATAAAATAGAGAGCAGCTTGTTGGAAATCCTCATTTCATTGAAAAGCATGGTTTAACTTTAATAGGGTTTGCATATATATCGTAAATCAGCTCTGAAAAAGGAGGGCATATTTTTTTTTCCATCTGATTGTTTTACACATTTCAACAGTGTGTAAAAACACAGCCTGTCATTGTTAATTTTAACCAAAGGGAATTACTTCTTGAAAGGCTGCAGTTGTGATTAAATGGAAAAGGTGATCAGTAGTGTAAATTTGGAGCTGATTAAATGCCGTCAGCTCAGATTCCTTATGCAAAAGAGACACAGGGATTAGGCTGGCTGCTTTCACCATGAAGACAGCATGAGCTCTTAAGCACACCTAATACAGAAAACTTTGGCAACATTTGTTTTGTATTCTAGCACAAGGGCAAGCCTGAAAGCTGCAGTTCATGGATTGACCCGATTCTCCTTTCCAGTCGTACAGAAAGCAGCTCACTTGGTCTTTCCTACTCCCAAGAGACTGGCATGACAGTTACAAATAGTCTAGCCTTTCCTACCTTAGGAAATGTGGGGTCTTCCCAAATCATAAGGCAAGTTTTGTAGTCCTGGGGAGCTTTGAATGCACTGTTCTTCATGTTAGGGAATGTATGTATTTCTTCTGTTAAACGAGAGTCCTAGTAATAGTAGTGAAAGTTACCAGGAAGGACCGTTCCTGATTCCACTGTTATCTTATCTGCAAGGCTGCCACAACTTTCAGTCTTTATATGGATGAGCACTTTTACCTCCACTGAGGGTATGGAAGGGACAGCTGTAACATTTCAAACTACAGAAAAGGGACCTGCTTTCTGCATTTGTTATCAGTTGCATTTGCATGCTTCTTTCTGGGCGATGGTAAGGTAGCACTTTGCAACCCCAGGCAAGCAGATCATTCAAACACTTCTTCCCCCACTAGACACACACACTAGAAGTGGTGTCTTCACTCTAGATTGTTACCACTGATGTCAAGTTATCACCTACCTCTCTAGTCTGGACACGGTGAGGTAGGCAGAGATTTAGTCAAATGGAAATGACAGGGAGCTATTTTTAAAGGCTGTATTTAACATCAGATCCAAAAAAGGTTTGGGATATTACCCTAGACCATAATGCTTGGTTATTCTTAGTAGGCATCACAGTTCTAGGAGTTACACAGGTAGGCCTGTGCTTGCTGCAAGCAATATTGACGGGTAGGAAGGGAACTGAGTTGCCTTGGGATTGTGCAATGATGGATATGCTGGAAAAACTGATAACAACTGAAGAATTATCCTGCAAATATGACCTCATGAAGAGCACCGTGAAGTTCAGAGTAAGGTCTGTCTTGTTCCCAAGAAGCTGTGGTGAGAAGGTGGTGAGGGAACAGCATAGCAAGTCTGAGTGAGAATGACCAGAAGAGAAAGGTGCCCTCCATTTTAAAGTATTACAATGTGCATGCATAAAGTATTTCTCAGACTTACTGCAACTTATTAATAATTTAAATTTTAAATAATACAATATTTTTCCAACGCTGTGGACTACAGACTTCACATCATCACATGCAACCAAACCAACAGAGGGTTGGGGGAATATGGGCAGAGGTCTAGTTACTGAGATCCAAGTCCCTTCTGATTAAAAATCTTCTGTGGTTACTTTGGTGGTTTTCTCACAGCACTGAGCAGTTAACCAAAGCCAAGAATTTCACCCTCTTTTTTTTTTTTTCCCTAGGTGC
>VZTV01037742.1:17757-30257 GCA_013400875.1 Anhinga rufa
ATTGTCAGATACTGGCAAGGTGGTAGGCTTTTATTTCATGCATAACTAAAGAAGTAGCAGCAATATAAAGGAAGTCAGCGTACAGCTGATATGTAGAGTAGAACTTACTTTAATTGAAAAGCAGTTCCAGTCAAATTTTTTTTCCTTCTGTTCTTTTAAGGAGGGGGGGAGAATTGTTTTCAAGCATTATAAAGCTTTTTTTTTTCCCTCCCAGAAGCTAAGAAAGCCATCTGTGAAAACCTGTTTGCATGTTTGTTTTCTACAATAAAATGCAAAATACTTCTTCCTGTTAGCGGATTATGCCATATGTCACTCCCTGTAACAAAACCAGCATGTTTATTAATGAACCCAATCAGAGGCAAGGATTTAGAAAGATTTAAAGGAACTGAATTTTCAGTTCAATATTTTAGTGTATAAAAACTTCTGGTCTGTTGTTAATGTTGTACTTGGAAAACTCAGGCTTTGTTTTTTATGTGAATGTGCTACATTGGCAATGGAAAGAGAGCAGGAGGAAACTCTCTGGGAAAAGAAATCACACTGCGATCCCTACGTTCTGCATGCGTGAACCCCCAGCTGATTGTGATCAGCAGTTTATATGTGATTAATATTTAATTTGATTGGTATAGTTTTTTCTCCAGATAAGCTAATTAAGGAACTTGATGGAAAGGACACCCTTGTGCATTAATGTAGCAGCTTTTTGGTTTCTGTAGGGCAGACTAAACCTTCCCGAGTTACAGATGAGATGAATTCAGCTTTCCCAACTGTATAGTGAAGAGACCTGAATTCCATGGCTTTGGTTTTTAGTCCCCAGACTGCCTGAAATTTGGGCTCGGATGATTGCTGCTATGCTGAGAACTATTTCACACATAATAAGGGTGATCGTGACAGATGCAAAGATAACCAGAGAGCTTCTATTTGTCCCTTCAGATGTCAGTAGACTGTGCATACTGAGAATCTGGTAACATACCTGGGAGTTTTTGACTTCTCAAATAGACAAGGTTTCTTATCAAAAGGGTTCAAAGCTTGCTTTTGCACATGGACTTCAGCACACCGATCAATACTTATTTTATCTTTAAACTCAAATACTGCCCTCACTGATTTAGATCTTGTTATTGTGGAGATCAGCTCAGGCACTTGGTCTGATAGTGCTGATGGAAGGGAGACGGAGCATTTAACCTCAGGCTGGGATTTCTCATGTTATTCTGCCCAGGACCTAGCAGCATTCACAGAAGGGGATTTTAGGTTGCTGTGCGAGGATGTTTTGTCCCTTATTCTAAGTTTACAGTGAATTTACAGTGGGTTTTGTATGTGTTTTTTTGAATATTCCAACACCTTGCAGAAACCTAAAAGAAGCAATAACAGTCTTATTTTTCACATGTGCTTCCAGGGTAATCATTAGCAAAGGGTAAATGCCAGGTTTGTTCTCCAGCAGCAGACCACTGCTGGAAACGGATCCATTGGTTGAAAAGGTAGCAATACATTTCTTAGCACTGAAGTTTATGCACCAAGACCTGGCTGGCCACTTACAAGGGGGATAATTACGTTAGCATCTTCAAAATTAATCTCTTAAGGCAGGAAAAGGTGTTCATTAGCTCGTTAGATGTAGTTATGAATCCAAACCATGAAACAGCTTCCTATGTGTACTTTCTGAAGACCAGAGGAATGAAATTCCTCTTAATATTCCTCTAACTTTCTTACATCTATTGAAAGGCTCCATAATTTAGTGCCTTTCTCAAAGGCATAATTCATCATGGAAGAAAACACAGAAAAATAAAAGTGACCTTTCTGAAAGGTCAGTTCATGTTTATGCTTCAGAAACAGTCATGAATACAAGTTTGGAGCAAGACGAGGCTGTCCTAAAATAGCATTCCATTAATTGTTTAATCAGCCCATGCTTGTTATAGATTTGGCATATTCTGTAGACAGATCAGGTCAGAGGTAGCAAAACAGATAAAAGACCCTATTGAGTTTTGGAAAACATGCTTCTTACAAGAAAAAATCCGAAATGGAAGCAAACTCCTAGAATCTGGAAAATAACCTGATGAGGTTTCACAGGCAACCTAAAAGCTCGATTCCCACCTATCTGCCTCAGATACCCCAACAAATACATGTCAGCCCAGTGACTGCCTTTATTTTTCTCCTTTTTTGTTAGTGTGTATCTGTTGTGCAAGCAATCTTTGTTATCTGTTTGGCTGCAGGACTTCAGTTAGGGCCTGTATCCCACCCCAAAAACGCTATCTCCAGGGATAGCGCTTGTGATGATGGTAGCCTTCCTCCACCTATCATAAATATATTAAAACATTGCATTACAGCCTTCATCTCTAGATGGATCCTCTTTGGGAGCATGAATAAAATGCATCTGAGTTTATGTAGGCAAAGCCGAGGAGTATCATAGAGACTGGCTATACTTTTAAACACAAAATATTGACATCATGATTTCAGTAGACGTGTCCTGGAGGAGAATGTCTATGGATTACATGAGTTCTGAGAGAAGGAATGGATGTGAAGAATTTTATTCATATATTGTTTTCAGCAACAGGGAAGCATCCACTTCTCTGCTGTCTGCTTAAATGCCCACCAGCTTATTTTTGTTCCGAATGCACCAGCCCCAACTGAGCTCTCTCCTCCCTGCGTGCACTGGAGCTTTGCCTCTGAATGCTTCTGCTGCCCCATTGTGATTTCTGTTCCAGGCACCTGAACTTTGTCAACTCTCCAGTTTAGCTTCCCAAATGAGAAATGAGCTGGCAGCCCGAGGTGCAGCTAAGGAAGTAGCTAATTCCTAAGGGCTGCTGTTGAAAATGGGGAACGTGCACAGTCATTTCTCTTGACCATCAGTGCTGAGTGATGGTGGCATAAAGCAGGAAGCCTTTTGCATCTCGTGCATGGCAAAGCAGTGTTGTTATTCTGGCTGCATAGCTTGGCTTGTTATTGAGCACATGCTTTGCAGATTAGCCTGTTTGTATAGCCAATCGAACATGTGCTCCATTAAAAATTAAAACATCCTGTTTTAAGGATGGAGCAGGAGACATCAGCTGCCACTGTGTAGCAGACATGGAAAGCCCCCAGAGCCCATTACCATAGGTTACAGCAAATGTTAATCAGTGCCAATGCAGTTAAATAATGCAGTTCGTGCAGATGGCAGCTACTACATCTACTCACAGATGTGTCCTCAAGTCCCTGAGGTTGCTGTATCACAGGAGTTGTCGGGAACAGTCAGACGCGATGCTGACTGTAGGTATCACCTTTGTGTTTATGCCATATATACCAGCCAGAGGAAAGACAGCAATCGATAGGACTGAGGAAGGAGTTCAGAAACACACCAGAGGGTAGCATGGGGCAGTACCTGAACTCAAATAAACCAATAAGGAAATCTGTGTCCTTCAGAAGCTGTTGGAGGTTTTTTTGCCAGGCATATTTACCTTTTGCACATACAAATCAGTGCCTTAATATGATTAAAGACCTGAATCCAGAGCTCATCTTTTGAACTTGTGGATATTTGTGATCATTGCATATCATTATAGTAATTCAATGTGTACGGGAGGACAGAGAAGTGGTTATTAGTCTGCATGTGCCAGTCAAACTTCATTTGGGATTTTGGTATTCTTCCTCATCTCTGCAGAATTGACTCTGCAGTTGTAATTATAACCCTACTCACATCAGTCTTTAGGTCATGATATAGTACAGGTGTTCTCTGTCAGCTTGCCATACTGTCCTACCTCAGATGAAGTAATTTATATACCTTTTCAGCTGTTTATGCTCAGTATGTATGTTTAGGAAAAGGCATGTGCAAATCTATATGACATGCAAGAGTTAGCAGATGAAAGTTGTGCTATAAGTATAAATATTGTTTCTAGGATGTGTCATGCTGTTCAGTATGTAGTAAAAGGAAAAACCATTGCAAGTCAAGAAGCTAAAAAGTATTTCTTTTTCTTTTTTCACATCTTAGGACATCCTTCATCATCTCTTTGTATTTCAGGTCTGTGTCACTGTTAAATGTTCTTTATCCCAAATCTGTGGATTTCTTAGCTCATAAAGTCTCCTTTTTAAAAAAAAGATTCTGTATGTACATACTGTGTTCTGGTGGAATAGCTTGAAAAATGAAAAGTTTTAATCAGTTAAACACCTGGCTTTTTCTCAGCTTTTGCTTAATTCATTGAGGATATGATCATTAGACACGAGTTTTCTAAAATACATAGATTCAAGGGACTTCACCATTACTTCAGGTGCAAGCCTCTTGTCTACAATGCACAGCATTTAATGCTCTTTGTTATGATGTCTATGTCTGTGTTTTATATAGAAGACCAGCTTAAAACCGACCATCTGCAACGAGCCTCGGTTGAGACATTTGGTTGTTACAACCATCTGATTTCTTGAACCTGCCATAAGACTGTCATACTTCACCCTCCTGTGCTGTTTCCCAGTCCCACGGTATGGCACACCATGACTCTAGCCCCTTTTTGCAAAGAGCTATTGGCAGGATTGGAAATTCTACATGTGCAAGGAGGTTGGTATAGAGATCTAAGAGCATAATACATTTTGGTTGTTTAAATTTAGCTCTCAAGGCTATAAAATGGGACTTGGGACTCCTGGGACTCATTTTTTCCTCAGTAGTTTCATCTTTTAACCGTTAATTGTCAGATATGCGGTGTGGGATGAGTGTTCTGCTGTGGCCATGCTTCTGTCAATTAATAATGGAACGTATCCAAAGTTTATCTGTAGCAATCATTCATACCATCTGGCAATACAAATTAGATGAATTTGAAAGCAGTCTACAAACAGGCATGTTGTTCTAGGGACTGCCATAATTATATCTATCAAATATAGAGAAAAAAAAATTATTTAATGCATTTTTAAATAGTGTGTTGAGATCAATATCCCCTTGAGAGTGAGCTCCATTTCCAGAGAACAAGGGTAGCAGCACAGTTACATAGCCTTCCTGAGTGCTTGTATCAGCAGTGCTCCCAACGAGAACGAGCCATTTTTGGGAATGAGCAGGGGATTATTTTTCTTGCCCGTTCTGGGCCTGGCCTCGTTCCCAAGCCTGACAACAGCGGTGCCAATTAGTAACAGACAGGGGACTGCCCAGAGATGACAACGAACCAGTCACCGGACAGATAGAAATGTTTTAAATGAGCCAATGCATCAAAGCAAAGTGAAGAAGTTGTTTGTATATGCAGAAGATAGCAGTCTTACTATATTTTAAAATATTTGAAACCTGCTTAATACAGTCTCAGTTTATGGCCTGGACCCATCCTCCCCCATGTGCATGGATGCCCGTGTGATAGAGCCACTTTTGTTTTTCACAGTGTTCACACAGTCTAGAGTGGTGGAGGGTCCTCCCAGCACCGTCAGGGCAGTCTCATGGCTCCAACTGCTATTAATGGACCATATGTGGTTGCTGCACTGACACTGATTAGGATGCACAGCCCTCCAGCAGCATGTCTGGTACTGTTCCTGCACTAAGGTGTTTTGACTCCCCTGGACCAGCTCCAAAACACCCATGAGGTTGGGTTGCCTATGTGAAGATGGCTTTTATGGCTCCTTTGCCATAACTGCCTCAATGTGGAGAATTCATGAAGAGATGTGTTTGTGGCTTCTAGTTTAGGTCACTTCTTTCCCTAAGAAAACTTCGACCTTGAAGAAGGATGGCAGTCTCGTCTGAACAGTGACCATAGATGAGCTTGCTTTGCACCTCCTTGGCTGACAAAGCTGAATTATCTGAAGTGTTGGTCTCCGCTCACAAGCCGTGCCAGTCTCTCCAGGAAGTCCATCTCATTGCCACTGTATCAGATCTAACGTTAAAGAAAAGATCTGGAAATGAAAGAAATGTGAAATATAGTTTATTCTCATAATTATAGTTGAGGAATGGTACTGCATATGTGTATTCCCTCAGTAAAGCAGCTGTTCTGCCCTTAGAGGGATATTTATAGACTATTGAAGGTAAACAATCTTGGCTTATTTCATATTGCTACTACATTTTCACTGAGTTTAACTACAATTTGATCAAGAAAGCTGCTTGCATGTCAGTTTTACTGATACGAGGTACTTTTTCCTTGCTATTTCTGCTAAATAATCTCTGCCTAGTTTTCAGATAAACTGTTTTGATATTAGTAAATTCTTCTGAGATTCAGTAGAGGAGTGAGTTGTTGTAATATGCAAAACCATTGGCAAACCTAGAGTCATTAGCTCAACGGCCTCCATGATATCATTTGCGGTTACTATTTGATTTTGGGGGGTTTTGTTTCCACTTTTGGTATTTATCCCCTGCAAATTTTCAACATGATGTAAATGGTTCAACGTCAGGATTTTGACAGTGTGATGAATGTCATTGTTTTAAAGCTCAAAGGGCATTTGCAGAAGTTTATTTAATAGTTCATGAGTTATCCCACTCTTTCACTGCCATTTTGCTCCCAGTCTCCCAGGTTTGTGGTTGACTATGATGGCATTTATATTTACCTGGTAGACTGGCTTGTATCACAGTTATCACTGTATGTACAAACAAATGTTCAGGTGTTTTTTAAAATTAGTTTTACTGCTTCTTCTTTAATGTTAACTGATAGCAATATTTCTGAAGCAATTCTTTTTAACTGATGAAAATCTATGGCAATTGGAAAATTATCTCTGATTTAATATACAGAATGGCTGAAGATGTATTGCACAAAAAAGCTTGAGATATCCAGTATGTAGTGTGTGAGCACAGAAATCAGTAGAACTGCTAAAGAACTGCTGTTGCTGACCAGATGATCTTGTGATTGGTAAGATGTGATTCACTGTTGCTGTAACCCTTCCCCGAGGAGCCTGCTGAGCCTGGTTCTGACCTGGTGCACTCTCTCTCTGGTGAGAAAGCTGCAGTATCCATGATAGAGGTATTTTAGAAAATCCTGGGAACAAAGCAGCTGAGCAGATTTAACTTCTCTCCCTCTACAATGTGCAGGTGTCTGTTCTATTTAGGGCCCTGATCCAGTATCACTGAAGTCAATTATAACCTTTTCACTGATTGCCGTCAGCAGTGAATCAAGCTCTAAAATCTTATGAAACGTTCATTGTTACGTTATCCGTCTAATTTATGTAGAGGTGGAGTTATTCTATGATTCTACATATGAGTGCTAAATCCCTCTTATGTCTCCATTGGTGTCATACTTTATGCTTTGCCATGTGTTTTACAACCAGTAACAAAATCGTGATTTGAAATAGGCCCCATTAAGCTTGTTTGCGCTCATACTCATCGAGTGCATTTTGGAAAGCGTTTTCACTGCTTTTTTAGTTAGGGATTTAAAGGAAAACCAAACTGGTATTGTGAAAAACATTCCCTTCCCTTGATTCCCCTTAAGCAGAGTAGTTAGTCTACATCTGTTTCTGCTTCCTATTTGCACAAAAAAAAATCAGTGATTTCAATTTGCCAATAGCACTTCTGCAGTATTGAAAGTGTAATATTCAGCAAATTATTTTTATTAGGTCAAGCCTAGCGTGACCTAGCTTGCTGCTAAGGTATTGCTAGTAATAATTCAGAGATGTCACTGCAAGGCTAAGTTTCTTTCTTTAAAACTTTTAATTTCCATCAATCAGTTAAAAAAAGAGAAATATTTCATTTTTCTATTTGCTGCTCAGAGAACATGTAACTGATAATTTACAGATTTTAAGTACACATAAAATATATATGTGCATATGCACACACATACACGTATGTAATACAATACATAGATACACATATCTGCATGTACCTAGTTCCCTGTATTTTATTCACACACTTTTATTTATTTATTTTAAATATCTTTTTTTAATTTGTATTTTTTTATATATATGTAAAGACAATCTCTACATGGTTGAACACTTGAACACACAGTTCCAGGAGGCCATCAGTGTGCTCATTAGTGGTTGAAATTCACATCTTAAAACAAAACTGCTGTATACAACATGGACCCTACCAAGTACAGATATTAGTCCTGTATGAACTCAGTGAAAATATGTGTTTGAACAGTGTTCAGCAACAGAAGAGCTTCATGAGTGATACTTCCACATGAAGAACACAGAATGCTCTCTTGCACATGTATGTATGAAGCACCATTCACAAGCTTTAAGATGCAATCAAATTACATATAATCTCTTTTTCCTGGTAGGAAGCCTGATTCTCAGATAATCTGTATTAGAGAGTTTCAAAATTTCATTAAGAACTGATCAAAACTTGGGCAAGGATCTCAGGATTTTGGTCTTCATTTGTATGTACATAGCAAGAGCATGCATTCAAAAAAGTATATTGCACTGGGAATTCACAGCTTCAAGGTGACTTGTCAGAGATGATGGATTCCTTAAAATCCTTCCTGTTCTTTTATCAGCAAAATAGCTGTTAAGTTTTTAAGGTATTAGTCTCGTATGTGCATGGCACTGTTGTGCTGTTAGGTGAAAAGGTTTAACTGTTTTCCACTCTTTAAGCATCACTGTCTTATCTTCAGAGCTAACTCGGCATGTCTGAAGTCCTGGAAAGCAGGTGATTGATCAAGGAATTTAGGAAACAACTCCCTTGATAAAGCCAGGGAGGATATTTCCTAAGAGGGGCAGTGGGAGTGAGGAAAGCATGAAACTTATTTAACAAGCAAGGCTTGAGTTGGATAATCTGCATAATATATCCACTGGCATTAAGTCTGTCATCTTTGCATTGCATTTCTTGTACAGATTTTGCAATAGCTGTCTTTCACTGTCGGTTCTAATAAAGAGCATTGGTCAGCTTAAATTCCCTGGGAGTGCAGAGTTATGTTTTGTGAACTACATGTGCCTGAGGCCTCTCATGCATGATTTAAACTGCTTTGTAAATGTCAATAGGTGGAAAAGCATTAGATCCCTTGTAGATTTCTCCAAATCCTCAAAGATGTGTACACCATGTATAAACCATGCTACAGTTTCAAGGCCACTGCAATCTCTACACTTGCCCAGCTGTGGGTTTAAGGTATTGCCAGAAGCAAAATATTGGTGTATACATGATTTGATCCAACCGGCCAATGAGACCCTTTATTAAGAAAACCTTTGGTCCTGTGGAAAGTCCCTTGTGATATTAAGTAGGCACACAGCATAAATGTTGGATGTCCTTCAAACTTTGCTGCTTTATGCTGTCTTAAAAAAAAAAAAAAGCGCATTTCTGCTTTGTGTGTAGAATCTGCCTTTAAATGGAGGACAAGCTCAGCCACAGGAAAGGCTCACATTTCTCTGCATGTTGGGGCAGAGGTGGGAATAGGACTTTGTAGGTTATGAAAGAAGTCAGCTTTTAATTAGGAGTGCATTGTCTATTGGCAGAAGCCACTGACTATATGAAATAAATAAGAATCTGTTACTAATGAGAAACTGTGGGGGCCTCGGATGGCTCCGGGGATTGGTAATGTAGGTCACTGGTTTGCAGCCGCATGAGGAGCCGTTGCCATCTGACGCCTGTTCAGTAACCTGCGTGGAAGGAGTCCATTGGGTGCCAGCCCAGTTTCTTACAGGCAGGTGTACACATTGCACAGCCACTGCTGCGGCTGGTGCTCTCGATGACAGGCCTGGCAGAGAGACCAAATACTGAAGAGACTCTCAGTTACTGAACTAGCTGCTCACCCCAGGTACAGTTCCTCCAGGTCAGGCTCAATGCGTGCTGAGGACAGTGTGAGGAAGGTAGCGCAGGTGCTGCCAGGTTTGCTGACATGCGGAGGGAGCCAGCTGCCAGGGTTGTCACTGAGGACCATCTCGTGAGCACTAAATTAGCTGAGAAAAACACATTGATAAAAGTATTCACCTATTAGTGAAATTCATCACTGTGGCCAAGGGTAAGCATGACACTTGGGTACCAGTAAATTGCTATTTTGAAACTTATGGGATGGAAAGATTTTGATTTGTTCTTCAATTCAGGGGATAAATATAATCTTCAACCTATTTTCAAATTCATGGGGAAAAGATCCATGCCCAGCTTTAAAAGACAGAGGCCCCACCTCCAGCTCAGAAGTCCTTGAGCTGCAAAAAGCGTGTTGTAGGGAAGGATAAGCGCGTGCTTGCTGGGTGTATGCTGCTACGTGTCTGTAGGAGAAAGGATATTGAGCTGGTTGGCCTTCTTGTGTCACTGATTTGTCTCGCTCATCTGAGCTATTTTTTAAGTAGATGGCCACATTTGTGTACCTTGAGTTATCTGAGGTGGGCTTTTTCTGTTTTCTTAGCAATGTAAAAAGTTATATTCTTTGTGTCCAGTTCTTTATGTTCAGTGTAAAAAGTTAATCTGTGTAGATGAGTCCATGCTTTGTGCTTTTAGTTGTACCTGACTGTTGCATGATGGCAATATGTGGTCTTTTCCTGGATGGAAAACAGAACAGCTCAAATAACCATCAGTTTGTGGGGTCAGTTGCTACCTGTAAAGTACACAGGGAACTGCTGGCTTGAGACATGTTCGGGTCCAGAGCAAGACTTCAGCTGGCAGTAACCAGGTTAAGCATAAGATCAGCCATGGTTTTCTTTCTCTTTCTTGGTCATCCATGGACAAAGAGCTGCATCTTATCACCAGGAACATGCATAGGCTGAAAGAGAAGCAGATGACCCTTACCAATTCAGAACTTCAACACAAAAGCTGCTGTCTCCTGGTTTCTACTGCAAAAGGGACCCAGGACTCCTCATGTAATTTGAGATCTTTCTGGACCTCTGTTTTGCCTGCAGTAGCCTCTGGTATTACCTGACAGTTCAGCAGTGGTATGGGATCTACCACATCATTCTCACCATTCTGGTTTCCTATTGCCTTGGTTCATGATCCCACTCTCCATCCCTCTCCACTGACCTCTGGGCTGTGTTTCCAAAGCTGTTTACAAATTCTCAGATACTCTATTTTTATCAGCAGAAACTTCTAAGAGCGTTGAATGGCTCCTCAGAAAGCTGATACGTACTGCAGAGTGCTGGTCAGGTCTTTTGTAACTCGCTGATGTCAGTAACTGAGCTTTGCCATCACCATGGCCTTTGGAAGCCACAGTTCCAACATCCCTGCCTTTGAGTTCCTTTCAAAGGTCAACCATTCTGGGTGAAAACTTGGTTCACACCTATCACACCTATAATAGGTATCAAATGGAGAGGCTCTTATTTTATCACAGCATCTATTTGAGTGCTGGGATTCCCCAGGGAACAGTTGGGTTTCTGCGTGCATTTTGCACAAAAGTGGCTTTGGTCTAAGGTGACTTTGTGCTATGTGGCTTTCAACATCTTGATGACCGAGAACTTTTTAACATGTTATTTCCTTTTGGAAACACAGCCACTGCTGTTGCCAGGATAGCTACTCACCTGCCCACAAAGCTTCCCATGCATCCCTTACATCATCAGGCAGCATCTTCTGCTCTCGAAGGAACTGTATTCCACTGGTTTCAGAGACTAAACATTGCAGTTGCTGTTCAATATTGGTTATCCTTCAGTGGTTCATGGAGACAAGCAGAACTGCTATTTATAGATTTACTTTCTGTCTCTCTAGTTCAGTGCAGTCAGTTCTGACACACTGTCCTAGTAATCTGATCAGCCATGCTGCTTTTAAATGCAGGGCTAGGCCTTGGCCTCTGTCGGGAGGGTGACAGCTGTCAGATACAGATAGTAGGCTACAGATCCTGGCTGCTAAAACCCACTCATTCATTCCTGCTACAGATCATTGCCCACAGCTTGAAACCATGCTTTACAGTCCGCCGATTAGCTGGCAAGAGATCTACATACTGTATTAGCAAGGTCAGCCAGTGAGATAAAGGCTAAAACCCCAGCCCATCTGAACTATTTTTAAGCAGATAGCCACATGCACTGGCTGCTTGTTTATTTTCTTCCTTGCCCCATTATACCACGCCAGTACAATTAGCGAAAAAATAAACAGTAAAATAGACATATTCCTGCATATTGTCCTTCTTTATAGTTAAGCCGGGCAGTGGTGGGACACAGATCTGTTGGGGAAAGTGGGAGAACACTCAACTGCCTGCTTGTTCTCAGAGACCTGATGTAATTCTACGTTCCTTCTTGTTTCTTAAAATAGGGTAGCTAGTTTCTTTTGCAGGACAGCATGATAAAGTTAATTTTGAAGCTACCATTGCTCAACCTGTTGGAAGATTTTTGCTCTGTAAGTTATTCAAGTTTGTGCATGAGTTCACTTGGAGTCCCAGAAAGAGTAATGGGTTGTCTCTTGTCTGTGTGTTATTTCCAAATGTACGTACTTCCCAGGCAGGAAGAGTAATTGGGTTTAGATATGGATATTTTGCTTTGGATTATTTCTTAATTAGGGGTCTTGAGATGCACATGCTAGGATTTGGAAAGCAAATTTGATATCTCTCAAGGAGAGAGACAAGGAAAGACCTTCTGAACACCATGAACACTGTGTCACCTTCTTGCCTTTTTACCAAATAAAAGACTCATGGCATTGTTTCACCCCGTTGCTATTCTTACTTGCCAACTTCAGCTTGCAAACCATGAACAAGTTTGCTGTTTTTTTCTCAGATCTGTGGAAGTGCTTTTATGACCTAACCGAACTGTATGTC